>CAESWR010001233.1:190464-202382 GCA_903171835.1 Mullus surmuletus
GCAGGAAGGAGGGAGCAGGAAGGAGGGAGCAGAGGAAGGAGGGAGCAGAGGAAGGAGGGAACAGGAAGGAGGGAGCAGAGGAAGGAGGGAGCAGGGGCGGCTGTCAGCAGGCGTGTTTTACGGCGCGGCAGCGGGGGACTGTGATTGGTCATGGTCACGGCGCTCAGCACGCCGGTCCCTCACCTGTTCACCTGTCCGTCAAAGGCCTCTGCAGCGACGCCTCCATCAGAGGAGAGAATCACCTCCTCTGTCGCCTGCTGGAGGTCAAAGCAGGAGGAGCCAAACGGAAGCAGCTCAGCTTTGTCTCGCTGATTTGCATTAGCTGCCGCTCCTTTGTATCCTGGTGCTCCGTCGGAATCCTTTCTGCGACCGTGAATCCCGGCTCCGCCCCCTCGCCGACCACTTCCTGCTCTGAGTGTTGAAGACAAACAGAACAGGAGGATTTGTAACAAATATGTGACTAACGTGACAAATATTCAATGTTGCACATGGAATAAATATAACACATGTAGCAGCAACGTAACTCAAAAACATCCGCTGGCGAACGGGCCGAACCCCGGCAAGAAGGACCAAGAACTCCCTTTGGATTTGTGAAACCTCGCGCTGCGTTTGGGCTCGTGGACGAGCCGCCTGGCAGCAACGCCACGCACCCCCGAGCCTGGAGAGCTGGGAGGGAGAAAACCAGAGTTAACAATGTCAAACACACACACACACACACACACACACACACACACACACACACACACAGGGGGCATCGATACAAAGAGAAGAACAGCGTTCTGCTGCCCCCCCACCTTTCCCCCTCCGTTTTTCCGTGTCAGTCCTCAGCAGCTGAGGTCGGACACTTCCACCCTTCATGCTCTTCATCCTCACCTTTCTATTAAAAGCCGCAGGAGGAAAAACTGCAAGGAAGGCATCCATTTCCTGTCTGCTCACATCCTCTTCCTGTTGGCGAAAGGTCGCATCCTGCTGCGGCTGCATCTCCTTGAAAAATTCCTGGAGGAAGAAGCCGGCTGGAAAAGCGGCAGCAGAGGTGATTCTCCTCCTCGGGCCATTTGTCATCTACAAAGCAAACCTCCGTCCAGTCAAACAGCTGCTGCACTTTGAACATCTGCTCCCACGGACGGTGGGACTCAGCTGAGGCCACACTTTGCTGAAAATAATCCTTTGGGGACTTCTCACATGCAGTGCTGCATCATGGGTAGCTTATGTTAGAGTTTGGGAGGAGGACCAGAGCGGAGAGCTGCTCACTGCTGATGTGCAGGTGAGCAATTACACAATGAGGGAGCAAAGGTAGAGCCCTGAGGAACTCCACGCGCTGCACCAGCGTGAAGGAAGATGCTGCTGGATTCGCTCAGATCTTCACATCCCTCACAAATATCCTCACTTCTTATATTCACACCTCGGTGGTCTGGTCTCTCCACATGCAGGTTTCTTTTTCCCTTTTCTCTTCCACTTTTGTCATATGAACACACTAAGGTGGAACTGCAGCATTCGTGCATATACACGCATTTTACTTCATCAAATGTCACCTCAGCTTGTTGAGCGTTACAGTCATTGAGTGTGTTTTTCTTCCACCTGGAAGTGACCTGAATAAACCTGGAGTGTGTGTTCAGGTGCTGCGTGTCTCATCACGCTTCAGCTGCTCTCAGCTATGAGGCCCCGCCGGCCCCCACCTGAGCCCTGCAGCTCTGCCGGTCCCGCAGCAGCCGCAGCAGCAGCAGCAGCAGCGGCAGCAGCGAGTCTCGCCCGCTGCCCACCTTTCCTGCTGCAGATGTTTTGACTGTAGCAACAAAACAGGCGGTAACTGATAACCCGACGTCTACTCACACAGGTCACCACCATGCACAACTTCTAGGAAACTCAGCCATAACTGGAGATACATCATTTCCCAACATTTTGGGCGGAGCTTCTAAAACCTGAAGGGTTTGAAAAGATCAATGAGGTGAGTGAGCAACACTGAATTATTTTTCCACCCTCAGTGGATCCTCAAAGTCAGTTTATGCAAATATGGAGCAAAGCGATAGTTCTGGCAGGTCACGACGTCAAGCTTGATCCGCTGCCATGGCAGCCGCCTCAATCAGCTGATGGCTCAGCTGATTTCCTCTTCGCCCCTATTGGTCTACGTCGTTAGAGCGCCCTATTCAAACTGCTCTAGTCTCTTTCTCTGCTTACCACGACAGCCTTTCAGCAACCAACCTCCACCCTCGATAGCCTTCAGCCCGTCCGTGCGGAGGCACCTTAAGCTTCGCTTAAAATGGTCACCCTCCATCCTCACAGTCTCCTTTGTTGCCCTCATAGTTCTTCATGTGCTGTCATACTTTTCTTCTTCTTCGTCCTGCTCTGCTCCGGGTTTTCCCGCGCACCGCCCGCACCGCCCGCTCCGGCCCAGCTCTCCTGATCAGGATTATCAGACTCACCTGTTCTGCCACTTTGTTTGTCGTGTCTTGCACAACTCTCCTGCACTTTTCTGCGGACGGATCTCCCAGAACCGGAGCTGCCCTTTGCCTTGGACCAGGTCTCCCCGTCACAGCCCCGGTGACCTCACCTGCCCCCCCCCCATCCTCATCTTTGCCCCAGTCAGCACCCTGGACTGAGCCAAGGGTCACAGAGGACTGTTTTTTAAGTGAAATTAGTTAAACGTTTGAACTGTACGGGCCTGTGTTTGTGCTGTTCACGCACCCACTTCATTCTTTGTCATTCTGGACACATTTCTGTTGATGACTGGTGTCTGTTTATCTGCATAAATGTTGATACCAGGTGGGAGGACGTGCACTTAGTGCAGCCCACAAAACCAAGTGGAAACATGTGCAGGCTTATTGCACAGGCTGCTCGGGTGCCTCAGAAAGGTTGTCTGCTGGCTGTGGAAAGACTGTACACTCGCTGACGCTTGTTTAAAAAAGACAAAACAGCACTTTTACACACTAATGTCGGTGGGTACACAGTGCTAGTGTCTCACTGCAGGAAACACGGAGACTCCAAAGCCTGAGACCAGCAAGGTTGGTGGCGAAGAGGGGCGGAGCCACTCAACATGGACCAACCTGAAACAAGGGAGAGAAGAAAAGCTTTATTCAGTCCATCCTGCGGGAAGAGGAAGTAATTGCATGTCATGATCAAATCTAGAAAATAATTTTTCACCCGCCACATGCCCATAATTATTTGTTGTAACTGTGTGGCCGGCTGATTTTAAATCTAAAACATGCAGGGAAAAAACCCAGCAGATAGTTGGTTTTTTTTGCTTTACTTCCTTGGAGTGAAATGAAAGCCAATATTTTCTTTGATCTGAATCTACTGTTAGTGTGGACAGACCGCAAACGTGTCATGCGTGTTTCGGTGTTCACGTGACTTTGCTTTGTTTTTCTAAAAGCTTTTATGAGTGGACTGGTTTAATGGGTGGGTGTGCCACGTTCTTATCAACCGGACTGACAAACATCTGTCATACTTTGGTCAGCTGTGATCTCTTTTAGATAAAGCGCTTTCACTTTCCTTCTGTCAGTGAAGCAAATTTCCTTGATTTCCCGTAAGTGTGTAAACGTTGGCGGGTAAATCCTCACGTGTAACTGATAGGAGGAACAGGCTGAGTTTCAGAGGCCACCTGTCGCTGTCGCAGGTGTGCGGCAGCTGATGTCGTAACAGGTAGGAATGGAACGACTGAGCTCAGAGGAGAACGTGTCAGATGACAGCGAAGCTCGTTTCCGTCAATGAATGAGTGATTCCGTCATCAGAAGCAGACAGAGAATCAAAGCAGCAGGATGTTGAACACAGTATTCATAAGTGCTGATTGCGGGCGGCGTGAACCCTACTCTTCCTCAGACGCACTTTTGATGTTGTGCAGACTCGCTGCCACCATCGGAAACGGACCATGGAAGAGGTTTGCAACAATAAAAACACATTAGTTACTGCCTCGATATTGGCAGGTCAACGCAGTCATTTGAAAAAATACACTTGGATGGTAACGAGTTTCCTCGTCCGTTTCAGGGACTCCAACCATCCGCCGTTCCAACCATTCCACAACATCGAACCATATGAGCAGATTGATATTAATTGCACTTCCACAAGTCCACTCATGGAGCTCTTCAGTCAGGAATTATTACTGTGTAATAACAGAAGGCCTTTGTTTCTCAGGAAAATCTGATCACCAGCTGATGGAAAGACTCATTGTCACATTTCCTCATTTACCAGATTTTCTGACCAACTTTGTTGCTGTTTAATAGGTTTGCTTATTTTTCTGTTGATGGGCCACGAAATGTGTGAAATTACGTCTTTAGAACGTCGTTGATGACTTTAGTGGGCAGTTGTACACAGCAGCTTTCTGAGTCACTAATTTCAAATGACCTAAACAAGACGAGTGTGGATGGCGTTGCTGAGGTGTGGAGCCTCTGTGCGGGAGTCAGAGCCGACTCATCCTCTTGCTCGCCAGCAGGTGTGACGCCGATGTCACACAGCGTCTTCGTGTGTCTTCCGAGATTTGAGTTGGATTTTCCAAACCAACCCAAGCGACGGAAACTCAGGAATGCCTCATGTAAACAACACCCCCTCACACACACACACACACACACACACACAACCACACACACATGCTGCACTCACCTTACGTGTGCTCTTGGTGGAATAAACATCCTCCCACCGTGGAAAACAAACAGGAAGCTGTCTTGCTAAACATGAGTTGATTTCCCAGAATCCTCTAGGTGTCTTTTTGATTTGATGCCCTCAGTGGCAAACAGGAAGTGACTTCAGTCAAGCCTCAGGCAGCTGCTATTTCTGTTCCTGTTTACACATATTTTGTAATTGTTTGAATCACATCAAAGCCACATTGGCCTCATATTCCTCCTTTTCTCTGACTCGTCTCCGTAAATTAGGTCAATAAAAACTGTGAGGGCTCAGAGCTCACTTAACTTTGTCTTTAAAAATAAGATGGGAGGGGAAAAAAGGGGGCCGGACCAAAAGTTAAGAGTAGAGAAAGTCCAGCGAGGTATCTTGTTCTCCCCGTCGTGCTGGATGTCTGGATGAAATTCTCTCTGGGTTTGGCCCCTTTTTCAAAGAGATTCCAGGGGAAACACATATAATTCTGGGACAGAAGAGTGGTGGAAAGGACACCCATCCTTTGTTACATTTCTACAGTAGATGCTTAACATTATAGCACAATGGAAAAGTACAACTTCCACCTGATGATGACGAGTTTCAACTGCCGACTTCAGAGGTGTGAACTTGAGAGTCGATTAAGGTTATTTCTAAAATATACAAAATATAGATATGAAAGAATAAAGAGTTCTAACTTTTCCATCATTGGTTTGACAGAGAACATTGAGAAGGAATGTGAAATGTTTCTTTCCCATTTTCATATGCGTTTTAATTAAGTAAGCGACCTGAGCAGAGTCACTTCAGCAAACCCTCTTCCTCCCAAACCTCTGGAATGAAGCCCTTCTGCGTCTGTGGGATTCCAATCGCTGCAGAGGATCCTCGAGCACTCGGAGCTCCAACAGCAGCGTTATCGGCCCATCGCCGACTGTCTGAAACCGCTCGCTCTCAGGAAAGTCAAAAAACATACAGGAAGTCACCAGAAAGCCCCACGATGGTGGCATCTGCACTGGGAGATTCCCCAGCAGATAAGAAGTCCACAAGTTAAACAAGGACAATTCCATCGTTAAATCTGCTGAGTCACTGGCCGGCACAAACGACTGCCGAGCTGATCAGCAGAATAATGTTAGCCAGAAGACATGAGTGGAGTAAAAGTGGAGTAAAACACAAAGCACGGGTTGCAGAAACGCCACAGTAACCTGGCAAACACGCATTTACATCTAAAATATCGCCGCAGTAATTTGGCGGCCATTGGTGTGAACGTCAGAATCCCAGTGGGTCCCAGACAGGAAGATTACTGGAAGAACAGGTGGATCGGTGGAACAATGCTGGGTGGCCAACAATGAAGGAGAGCCAACGATGAGAGTCGACGTCCAAGTGTTACCAACCTCCGGGAAGTAGGAGGAATATCAAGGCAACACGGGGGAACATCAAGGACGGTGACCTTTTGGGGAGTGATCGATTTTAGATGCAGTACAGATTGTGTTCTTTAGACCACTTTTTGAAGGTCCTGGTCTGGTCTGGGACTGAAGGGAGTCCTTACTGGGTCTGGTCTGGGTCTGGGACTGAGTGGACTGTGGGTCTTTGGAGACCACCACTCACCTCCAGGCTCTCAGACCCCAACCACCAATCACCTCCAATCATTGCTAGATTGATGATCTCCCCCAAGTTTCAGCCTCTGCCTTCTTTGCTGGTTTGCTGCTTTGTGCTGCTTCAATAGAAACGATGCCAAGGCTGTTTGTGTTGCTTTACAATTTATTGAAATCAAAAATAAAACTCTCTTCCTCTTCTGTTCTCTGATCTTCTGTCTTTGATGAACTCGGTGTTGGTGCTTGGTGGTCTTGGTAAAGTCTTGGTCATGGTTTGTGTGCTCCTGACAGCGACTCAGTTTGCGTTTGATAACTGCTGGAAATGAAAACCTATCAGACCGATGCCAGCAAATGTGAAAGTGTAAGCGGAGCACGTTCCTCCGCCTCTGCCATCCTAAAAATAGTTTGTGAGAGCAGACGGGCGAATCATTGTTTACTGCGAGGACAAAGGTGGACANCCCCCCTCAGAAAGAGAAACCAGAGCCGTGCTAAGCCACCCTTGAATCACATTGAATCACTCTGGGTCGACTTATTGATACCCAATGAAATCTGAAAAACAAACATCAAAAGCAAATCTGTGACTGTAAACATGCACATTTTGTCTTGGGTGAATGAGGAAGCCTTTGCGCTTTCTGTCTGTTTTTAGAACAATGTTTTCCACTTGATCTTGCGCAGCTGCTGTTCTTCGACCGATATGAGGAGCAGATGCAACGAGGAGCCTCAAGAAATGTGCTTAGGCCCCTTTGATTTTATTTGAGTCATTTCCGACCATTAGCAGGATTGAAGTCGATTTTATGTTCTCAAAATTTTGTGCTAGATAAAAAATATCCACGGGTTTCCAGAGGAAAGTATTTAAAATCCTTCTTTTGACCGTTTGATCAAAACATTTGGGTTTCAGTGATGGCCGGCTGCTGCTCTTTCGTTTCGTGCCGTCACCGTCAGCTGCATTTGACGATGAGGTTATTCCCCAAAACATGATGTGACAAACTTCCATTTGTCTTCATGCGTCTATCGTCTGTCATGTGTTTGTTTATTATTTTTTTTCATGTGTTGGCATGACGTGACTCGCTGGTTTGTGATGTGACAATAAAGTGGCTCATCTGACACCTGCCGAAAAAACCTTTGGCGGTAAAGTTCCATCGGTGATTGCAGATATGAGTTTCTTCATGCTGAGAAAGATTAGCATCAAATCCCGCACATGTCAACGTCGACTCGGGCGTTGATTCAGCTGATCTCCCGTCAGCTGAAACTGGACTGGTCTCAGTGAGTCACAGGGAAAGTCGGCCATGAGCAGGAGGGAAAGGAAGTATCGTTCAGCGCTGAGGGCAGCACTTCACCCAGACAGTAATTGCAGGAAATGGGATGATTTTGATTATGAGATGATTATCTGCTTCCATCACGCCAACGTACGGAGAGAATGCAACAGAGCAATCAGAGGCATCCGGCCAGACGGCGGGAAATCGCATACAAACAGCAAGTTTGTGTCTCCTGAATGCTCGCTGGCACAGCAGCTGCAGGCGGGAACACGCTGAAAGCGTGACTTGTGTTATTTGTCGCACCACGAACCGGATCCTTTCTTTAGCAGGCCGGGGAGAGGGTCGTCCAAACCTGATGGAGGTGCAGGAATCTGAGGCAGAAGTAAATGGCAAATATTTATATAGTGCTTTTTATACATGAAGCACTTGACACAGTCGAGGCGCGGAGCTGCTCATCGGAGCAGTCAGGGCTTCAGTGTCTGTGGGGAATGGAAGCAGAAACCCCTTGGTTACAAACGGCAACGCTACACGCTGAGCCTCGCCGCCCTGCTCAAAGTAGACCAGATCAGCTAAATGCCGCTGTGTTTTAAAGGAATAGTCCGCTTCTTTTTTTTCAAGCGGGTTTGAATGAGGGTCCTTATGCCCCCTAAACAGATGCAGACTTAAAGCACATTTTTGAAGCCAACAAGACGTCCCGCTGTTTGATCGTACACTATGTGGAGGAAATTCTCAGCTTTGAAAATCCTGCTTGTACGTGGTTGCTAACTGTTAGAGCTACGTGTTGCGTATGTGTGCTGAATCCCCCGCTGAGCAGGCTGCCTTCTTCCACCAACAAGGTAATTCACCGTTTGTAGAAACCCACTGAGGGCCTTTCAGCTGTGGACAAATGCAGCCTATTCACCATTTTCCTCAGCGATTGGCTTTGAAAGAGGCTGTGCTTTGGTTGCAGCTTGTCAGTTTCACCACAATTTGATTCTGTAAACCTGACAGACAGCATCTTTGAAAATAAAGGTGACGTGTCGGTGGGTCTGAGGGGTTTAACAGGAAATGCCATTGAGTGATTTGGGGAAAAGATTGTGACTCACTCCGCTTCACGTGTTCACTTTCACTACCACATTTCTTGTAAGAGATCTGCTTTGTCACAATCACAAGCATCAGTGTTTGTTGTGTGTTTTTCCTCAGACAATCTTGATCCAAAGTTGTGAATGTGAAACTGGCAGTTGGACGAAGGAACCGGCAGGAACTGCCGTGTGGATTCACCCTCCATATCAACATCTCTCATTACCTCATTTCCTGTCAACAGCTTGATGGTCAGTCGAGAGGAGAGGGCGGCCCTCAACATCCAGGAACTTCTCGACCTCGTGTGCTGAGTTTTCTTTGAATAAAGCGATGACTAAGTCCACTTACAAGAATCGCTATTGGCTGGGTTTCACCATGACGACGGGACTTTACAAACGGCCGGGGTTCGTGTATGATGGCACTGCTACAACGGAGCACCTACGAAAGGGTGTTTCTCAAAGCTCGTCATTCTTTCTTCTCACCGGTGCCCTTCATTGAGCCTTGGTAAGCGAGTCAATCTGGTTGCCTAGTTCACTCATATTATGTTCCAAAGGAGCATATCTAAGCATTCAGGCAGCTAATGGCTGGGCGCTACATTAGCTGTTAGCCGCATGCAAATGTGATCGTTTGCTGTCATTTTCACATCCAACTTGACGGGAATGACTGTGTTCCTTTTGCATAGAGCTCCATGTACGATGGATACTGGTGGAGATTGGTCTTGTTCTTGTTGGCTGCTCTCAAGACGCCTATTTCAAAGTCTCATCGTGGGGCTCAAAGGCATTCTTACTCGCTAATGTCTGGGTCTGGGACTGAGTGGACTCTGGGTCTTTGGAGACCACCACTGACAACCAGGCTTTTAGACCACAACAACTGATCACCTCCAATCATTGGTAGCCTCTGCCTTCTTATTAAAGGTCCCATATTATACTAAATTCGTTCTGTAAAGGTTTTCTAACAGTCATGTGTGTCTCCACAGTCTGTGTTTGAGGCAACAGAAGTGAAAGAATTCCGGCCCCTCCCTCACTTGCTTGCTCCACTTTTTGGTGAATGTGTGCTGAAACGGGCGAGTCTGAGATTCTTCCCTTTGTGATGTCATGAAGGGAGACACACACAGCGAAGCTACTAGCAAAGCCTGGCAGCTGCTCTGTTGTTGCTGCATCAAAGAGCACAGGAGTCTGTTTTTACTCCCTTCGTCTGAGCCTCTGAAGACTCAGTGGATCCTTTTTATGTTTGTTGGAAATGTATCAACAAAACTTCCAAGAGTTTCGCATGTGTGCGCCCAGCATTTCTGCTTTGTAAACATGGCTGCACACAAAGCAGGCTTCGCTAAACAGCTAAAGCTAAAGCGAGGATCGGCACCAACTGTCTGTGAAAGGTGGCAGCTGGATGTCATGTCATGTTGTGTTGCTTTACTGCGTATGCACGCACGCTGCTCGTGTCCACGGCGGCTCGCCAGCTTTACTGTGTCTGCTCAGCCTGTAAACATCTCCCTGTAGCATTAGCACTGCGGCTAAACTAGCATGATCCATTTGCATTTTTATTTATTTTTTCATTAATATGAGGAAATTGCAGTTTTTGTATCATGATACATCCCAGTTCTTCTCACTTCCTGCAAGAACGGTCAATCCAATGAAGGCCATGAGCTCATGTTTGGTCACATTTTTCCACTCCTTTCCCCTGTCTGTGGCTACTCTTCGTCCCTCCATGTTTGTGCATGTCAGCACCTCTTCTATTATATTATCAGACATGAAAAGCTTAGAATAGCCTGTTTTAGCCTGGCTGGGAGGTAACTCTGCCCAGTAAGAGCCCTTGCGGCTCATTCTGTTGGACATAATATCCATTTCCTCTTCAGAGGACTCATCAGAGGACTCACCAGAGGACTCACCAGAGGACTCCTCTGTGTCTGACTGGCCTGAGATGTCAGATTCTGAGTCAATGCCTCCGATGGGCTCTTCATCCCATCTGTCCTGGATCATTTGTAGTGCAAGGCTGGCCTCCTAGCAGCCATGTTACTTTAGATAAACTTAAAAGAAAAGACCATGTTTGAAATGCACAGAAAACTATAAATCATATAAAAAAACTAGCTAATATAACATTAGCCTACTTTTGAGTTAGCTAAGTCAGGTACAAAGTGTGCGTGTGTGTAATGTGTAATTTCATCACACATTTGATCACTAATTTGATCACACGTTATAATCTGTCAATGAAAAATACATATATAAATGGAGATAATACTTTGTTGCTGTGTAAAAATGACCTCCTGGGTGGTGAGACTGCTGACATCAGATGTGTAAGTGGGACAGTCAGAATTGCTAAGAATTAAAGGCTCATAGAACAAGTTCCATAGGAACTGCTTGGGGTCATTTTTGACCCAACTTGTAGAAGAGTGGGGTAGTGATGCAAAAACTGCAATTTCTTAAAATTAAAAGAGAATTACAAATAAAACAAGAAAAAATAAATAAAAATGCAAATGGCCTCTTGTCACAAACGTGACTATGTTTTATGAGGAATACCTGGAATATGAATATATTACAACTTTTCATTTTAAAGATTTTGAAGAATAACAATTGTTGTCCACTTAGAAGCCACATTCACCCGACAAATCCACATCTGATGTTGTTATAGAAACAGAAACCTGAGTGGAAATAGCTGCCTATGACTGAAGTTTGGGTAAAGTCTAGTGATGGGAACCACAGTTCTTCTGACTGTACTGAATCCCTAGAATCCGTTCATTAAAATGATTCGTTCAAAAGATTCGTTCACTGAATCAGTCAGTGCTCAGCAGGAGCCGCCCCCTGCCAGACGACTCGTCATTCAGTTCATTGGTGCAGGACACGAGTGAGTGACACGGCGCTGATCGGGAGTTCGTTTATTGAACGAATCCCTCCCCGGCTGGAGTCGTTCACTGAGAGACACAAGAGATTCCTTCACGACACGGTGAATGAACGACATGTCGTTCATTCGCAGTGAACGCATCGTGAGTCCCCCCCCCCACCCCCACCCCCTCGTTCATACTCTGATTTCTCTTTGAGCACAAATCAACACTCAACATCTTTGGAGAGTTCTGGCCGTGTCATGGTCCGGTGAGGAGAGGAGAGGATCGGTCACGGCTGGCTTGTTCTGGTCACCGTCAGCGTGTCAGCAGCAGCGGCCGTTTCCGTCGCCGCTCTCTGCATGTCTTCCGTCCGTTGTGTGGAATTTTCTCTCTCATTACCAGCCGGCCGGCGCTCAGTGGGACGTTCCTCCCTCGCTCCTTCTCGGCAGTCAGAGGCTGGGCCGCACAGCGTCACCTCTTATTTGTCTCTAAAACAATGGCACACTTATGTAACCGCATTCCTCGCATATTTCCTCCCCAAAAAGTAGGTTCTGACAGGACACATTTTCTGATATTTATGGGTGATTAGAGCTCCGGGGGGGCGGGGGGGGGGGGGGGGGG
>CAESWR010001233.1:227307-245439 GCA_903171835.1 Mullus surmuletus
CCCCCTGTAGTTTCACACCTTACACCTCACTGGAAACAGACGGATAGGAAATGAGGGAGGCGAGCCCGCAGCAGGCTGGGCGGAGCCACTCACCGTCACGCTCCTGATCACACCCGTCTGCCCCATCAGGTCCATGAAGGAGTCCTTCACTCGCACCAGGATGTCGGTGGTCACCCAGTCGCTGCTGCCCTGCTCGATGTTGGAGCCTGGCGTGTGAGGGTTGTAGCCTCCAGGAGAGGGCGCTCCCGGCGTCATGGGACTGTAGCCCACCGGGCTGGGGCTGGGACTGGCCTGAGGTCGGGAGAGTCACAACACTTACGCTTCATCATGTCATGGTTTCTTGCTCCTTAGTTTACACTGATCTAAACAGACTTACAACTGACCTCACCCTGTTTGAAAATTGTGTCTATTTTTTTATACTAGAAAGTGACTTTGGCCTTATTTTTTCGGGGCCCACTTGTTTGAATCCTAAGATCGAGTTTTCAGCATTTTCAATTACTAACTCAAAACGCTGCATGTAAGTGCAACAAAACACAATGGCAGTTGCATAGTTAATTTGCAAATGCAATGATGGTGGCCAACATGTGCCAATCAAACCAAACCACATCCTGTGACACACACAAAACACTTTAAAGATAACATCACAATTGCTAATATAAACCAATCAGGAAAAAGGAAAAATAAATGTTCTAATCTAACAGTTTTCTTTTCGAAAGCTTCGGTCAGGCTGGAAACTGCTATTTCATACCTGATAAGCCATCGGGGAGGGCGTTGGGTGGTAGCTGGCTGGAGAGTGTGTGTTCTGGTAGCCAACAGGCGAAGGCGCCACCTGGTGGTAGCTCTGAGGGCTGGGGCTGGGCTGGTAGGAGCCCTGCGGCGATGGGGCGGCGTAGGGAGAATACTGCTCCGTGTTGTACCTGGACACAATGACAGCATATTTTCAACTGTGAACAGGTTCAATGAAACATGATCATTCAAAAATTACTGAAAGGAACAAAAGGGGGAAAAAATGTAACCGTATTAGTTCAAATTCAAATCACATGCATCCGCAACACTGACAAAGATGAGAAAACTAAAACTAAAATACATAAGCACTAAAAGAAGAGTTGTAAAAACAGTAGGTGTTAATACTCACATAGCAGGTGTTCCAGGTGTCTGAGGGTTGTACTGAGGATTGACTTGTGGAGAGGGGACTTCTGGGTAACCAGGGGTCTGGGGATTGGGGGTTCCCCCGTAGCCCTGAGGGGACGGTGAGGGCTCGTCGTCGTAGCCAAAGTCGTACTCCTCGTCGTTCCTGATGAGACGAGAATCCTTGTTCTCATGATGATGACGACACACTGAAGGGTCAATTCCCCCGGTTGCGCTGCGTTACAGCTCCGATCCGGTGCGGCAGCCGTAGCAAATACACAAGCATTCTAATCAATGTGTGCGTTTCCAATGACTACGGCGCGCTTGCGTCCCTATTGCGTCCCGGCTGCAGCAGCCGCAGGCCTCCGTATCACATATGCAAGGACTCTATTTTGTCGGATGCCGGAGCAGAAACGCATACATTCAGCTCAGCGCAGCTCGAGCTGCAGCGGAAGTTGGATGCAGCTACAAAATAAAACATCTGGTTACTTTTCAGAATAGAGAAAAAAGTTGTCTGTTAGTGGCTGTGGAGAATCATCGGCCAGGACAACAACAAAACAATAGTTAACTTGTTCCCATGGCGATCACTTTCCAAAAACTACATTAATGGATCATGTCATTCAGAATCACTTGAACACACACACACGATCAGACAGCGTCTTTTTGTACATGATAGAGGCACAAACCTAACACACGGAGCAGCTCCTCCGATACTGGTCTTGATGGGAACCATCAACTCTTTCTGGGTTTGCTGTTCTGTTTATACACACAACACTGTGTAGCGGTGCGCTATCTCACGTCAACCATTTCATTACTGCGAGACGGCGCGAGTCTTGTTCACCACGGCTCTCTGGCTGCCGCAACACAAGCGGTGGGGCAGCGCACACAGTCAGACCGCTGCCGCAACATAGCCGTAATGCAACCAGTGGAAACCCTGCGTGAGGCTTGCACTGTGTGTGTGTGTGTGTGTGTTACCTGGAGGGTGTGTTGGGATTGTTGGGGTCCCAGGCTCCGCTCTGACCGGGCGTCCTGCTCCCGTCATGAAGAGGCGTCTGAGAGCCGTAGTGAGGCGTGCGGCTTCCTGCTGTAAACGACAAGAAGAACGACAACATTAGAATTTAACCCCAAGTTTTCAGTTCATTCCAAAATATCAAATAATTCAAGTAATGAAGAAAATGAACCGATTCAAAAGTCGTTTGTTAGGTTTTGGAAGGCGCCGCTGCTCAGTGTTTACACTCGGGCACAAGTAAAGCAAGAAAATAACTCTATAATTTCTTATAAATTAGATCTCCTATATGGACACTATTCCCTATGACTTACTTCTTAACAACTTTGAATCCCTCATGATCATGCAAAAAATGGGTTGTTTGTTAGAAAAAGCAAACACATTGAAAGACAAACTGGGAGTGACTTGGGAAGGTTGAATAG
Source organism: Mullus surmuletus (assembly GCA_903171835.1). Classification (NCBI taxonomy): domain Eukaryota; kingdom Metazoa; phylum Chordata; class Actinopteri; order Syngnathiformes; family Mullidae; genus Mullus; species Mullus surmuletus. The sequence goes on from CAESWR010001233.1 coordinate 229,864, forward strand.
AAATGGCTGAAAAATGTGATTATCTAATGGGGCGGGGGCTGTTTTCAGGCTGTTTTGTGGTGAAAACTGCATAACACAGAATAACTTGCCCAATTCTCACACATGTTAACAGCTAAGCGTTAATTAATTACGATTGAAATCTTTCAGGAGCAAAGTTAATGGTTGCTTGCCGTCCTCACATTAAAGCTTATATGAGAAGACCAAATAATGCAACATCCGTCTGGTATTGCAAGGGGGGGGTATGAACCACTCGGATCTGATGCCGAAGAATGGAATTAAAGTCCAAATGTGTGATTCAACGTCCTGCAACTTCAGTTTTGGGCGTCCTGCCATGAAGCTACTCTGTTTAAAACTGTTTGAAAAAATCAAGGCCACCCTGCGTTGTATGTGAAACACCCATAAACTGCAGCATGAGCTCACTTCTGACTCATTAAGAGGTTTGAGGTTTGATCTGAGAAGAAGCCAGCAGAGACATCTGACTCCAACTACTCGGTGAAATTCACATATACTGTCTTATTGCCAACACTTGTAAAAGTGCGAGAAGTGAGAACCGACGATTCTTACCATCATGCAGCGGGGTCTGAGAGCCGTACATGGGGGTCCGGGAACCGGTGCCGTACATGGGGGTCTGAGAGCCGTACATGGGGGTGCGTCCGTGTGTGGAGGTCATTCCAGTGTGTCTCTTTGCTCCCCTGCAAGAGAAATGTTGGAGACCGAGAGCAGATGAGTTGATGTTTCCAATGAAAGCAGAGCTACAATTGTGGGTTTACTGTTCTACAATAGCTAGAACAGACGAGTTGATCCATCACTTCCACACCAGATTCATTTGTACATCCCACCAATAATTCTCCTTTACAGCGAGGTCAACTCTAGAGCTGCTCAACATAGCACTACATTGGTGGTTTCTGATTTCCATTTCTCTCATGCTTTTGTATTCATTTCAAACATCATTCTTACGAACTGTGCGCAAACCTAAATGTATTTTGAGACGTTTACTGAGCACCTTCAAATCCTCCGATAACTCAAATAATACTTTTAAAATTTGTGGCTTTGCTACCAACAGAAGAAAAAAGGACACGTTTTGTAGTACACACATTGTAGTCAAGCGCTGTCTGTCTACAGAGATGGTTTGACAGGTGGAGTGCAGCTCCACTCTGGCTGTAGACTCTGTTGCATCCTTCACGACCCCGATGTAACCTGGGAAACGAGGGGACATTTGACCGCATAGTATGGAAATTAATACATGCCGTTCAACAAAAAGAAAACTTATGTTGGAAGTGAAGGTTTCCTCCTGCTCACCTTTGTAAGGACCCTGTGAAATACGAACGGTCTGACCAATCAGCTCATTGTCTCTTCGTCCTCGTCCCCGCCCCATTCCACCACCACCGCCGCCGCCGCCACCGCCGCCGCCACCGCCGCCGCCGCCACCGCCGCCTCCTCCTCCTCCTCCTCCTCCTCCTCCTCTCTGCTGTGCACCTGTCGAGAAACAGCCAACACGGATTCAAAACAATACTCTTGAAATATTTATTTTCCTTTAGTAGATTTATTTCTTAGGCGTTTTAGAGCAGTATGTTGGCTTTGTTCAATTCTGGTGCCGAGTATCTGGACAGTTGCAATTGTGTGACAGTATATGTTTATTTTGGGTCCACCATATGTACTCAAGGACTGTTCTATCTAAATAATACATTTCAGAAAAGGCAACATAGAAGTGCATTTCTTTCCCCCTGTGAAGCTGCCGATGGCCGACACTGACCTCCTCCTCCGTGGTGCATGGGGCTGCTGATGCGAGGGCTCATGGGAGCGAATCCTCCCACCGTGAAGTTGGTCACATCTCTCGGCTGAAAGAGGCCAACAGACAACATGTTTTTTGTTATTTTGTGTGGAGGAAAAGGAATGAACACAACAATGTCATTTCATCTGTTTGCAATACTTAAAATCGGTCAGAATGCCTGTAGTCTTGATGACTGGGTCAAGCTGATGATGGATAATGCTGCTTATGAATTGATGATAGCATGGTTGAATGATAAAGGGAAATTTTCCAGGTTTGGGGTCAATTTCTGAATCATATCAGAGGGGAATAGGTGCCTCTCACATACGAGGGGACGATTTCTCGGGTGTATACGTGTATTGAATTGAATTGAATTGAAAGTACTTTATTAATCCCTTGCGAGAAATTCTTTTGTTACATCACTCCAGCGCAAAAGGTGAAAATAATTAAGATAAGATAAGATACCTAAAATAAACAAAATAAACACATTTACAAATATGAATAACACATGATAACAAGTGTTATCATGTACTTTTGCTGGACACTGCGTTTGGTGTTGGGTGATGTGCTGTACTGTATATGCATATTTAGTTTTTACTCTGGGCATTTTGGTTTAATATGGCTGATTTTTTGTGCTGAGGTTTGTTATCTCTTGTATGAGGTTTGTCACGCCAAAGTTGAATAAAAACTACCATTTCAAAGAAAGAATGCCTGTAGTCGACCACCAGCGTAGCTGAGCGAATGACTGCGGAAGACGTATTTAACACAATGGGAGTCCTCTCTCTCTCTGTGCCCATGATTTTGGAGAGAACGGAGAGTGATCTGCAATGTGATAAACTGGCACAGACCTTGGATCCTCCAGCCAACACCAGGTGCCTGGTCTTGCAGACGAACATTCCTCCATTTTCCACCAACTTCTTACAGTGCAGGAATGCGAAGCCTCGGAACAGATGACGAATCTCACCTTCACGTCCCTGTGGGGGCGGGGGCGGGGGGGGCTGCGTCAACATTTGGATGCTTGCGAGTCGGCAAAGAGCAGAATGATCCGTTCCTTACAGAATGTGGCCCATCGATGACCTTCACGATGTCCTTGACGTGGATGTTGTTCTGCTCCGAGTCCAAAGCCACTGCAAAGCGATTGTCCTTCCGGCGGTTCACTGCCTGATGGCGCACCGTCAGCACCTTTCCATGCATGTTCAACACCTGAGGGAGGCAGAATGCACCAACTCTGCGATTTATTTTTTGCTTATTTACATTTTTATCGCTACTTTGAGATTCATCATTTCATTTTGCTGCTCCAGATCAGACTGTTACCTGGAATGTCTCCCTCTCCAGCCGAACGATGACTCCGACAGTCTGTGGATCCAGCTGGACCAGCTCCCCCCACTCGTGCTGCCCACCTGCATCTACGCCGGATGCCGTCTCCGAGCAGAGCTGCAGATCTCTGGGCAACACCTTCAGCTATGGAAATGCATAATTTGTAAAGGCATTACAAAGCAGCAAAGGAATCAGAGCCAGTAAACAGTCAAGAGCTTTTTACTATTTTATGTCTCATTAACAGACACCAAAAACACACTCGCACGTCTCGTAACAAACAAACATAAAAAGAATGCTGGTAACCCATTTGGACATTTATTTCTAAATCCATCAACTTTCTAACTTCACAAGAAAACTCATTAAACTTAAAAGCAAAGGGATTGCAGCTCTGGAATAAAATAGAAACTTCTTAGGTAATCCATAGGAAGGTACCTCGTGCATCGTGAGGTCGGAGAAGAGGATGACAAAGTTCTCCTCCACTCTGACAATGAGACCTGTGTCGCCTTCGTAGCGTCCGGCGATCACCTTCACGTGGTCCCCCATTCGGAAATACTTTTTCAACTCGTGAGCCGGGAACTCCAGAGGGTCCTGGAGCAAAACAAGCACGCCAATCAGGGGCCAATAAAACAAACACCTTTTACCCAATGTTTGATGCTAACAAATGTGTGCTATGCATTTCTAGCGTGTCAGTGCGCGTGTGTGTGTGTGTGTGTGTGCGTGCGCTAGAGTGTGTGCGTGAGTGTACCTTTAGGTCCTCATGTTTGGGCATGATAGTGATCTTGTTCCCGTCCACACTGAGGATTTTACCCTGCAGGTTGATCAACTCTCCCTCACACACCTCCACATTGTCACCAGCCTGCAGGTTGTGTTCACGTTCCTTTCCTGTAAAAAAAAAACACGCGCACACGCACACGCACACACACACAGTCATGTCTTGCAATCGTAGGCCACCAACAGGGATGCACACACACGCACATACACACACACACACACCGTGTACCTGACTCAGTCACCACCTCCAGGTCGATGCCTTCCGGCTGGTCTTCAAACTTCTCCAGTTCAGACAGGGTTGGCTTCACTCCATCAGTGATCTGCCAGACAGGAAACAATTGAGGAAACATTGCTCCATACTCACAAAAAAGAAAAATACATTTCAACAAGCACAAGAAACGCTGCAGGACTGCTATAAAACTTGACACCCAGAGTTAAACAGTTGTAGGATTTCTCACAAGCGCAGTTCCAAAATGATGCCGTACCAGAGTTGCACATTAGCCATGTCTTAGTATACATATTTGAAATTATATATATGTTGAAAAAAGTTAAGCTGTTTTTTCCAAAGGAATCATGGGAGAAAATCCTACTCACCACAGCAGACATAGCAAAACTCTTAAACAAGAATCCTTTACGACTGTAACGGTTCCCCTCAAAGATCATGAAGTCTCCATCGTGGCTGACCTCCCCGCCCAGGGACCTGTCAATCAAACATTCAACTATCAAACATGCAGACACACCAGGAGCCCCGTTTCCTCTGTGTGTGTGATTATACCGGATCTTCTCAGCATCAAAGAGTCTCTGAGATGGCCTTTTGAACTTCTTCCTCTTGGCAAACCAGTCTTTCTGCAGGACACACACACACAGCACAAGGTGTCAATTCTCCAACAATACACGTTGTCATATCCATTCCAGTGTGTGTGTGTGTGTTCAGTTAATGTGTGTGTGTTAATGTGGGGGGGGGCATCCTACCAGGCTCATCTTAGCCTTGATGCGGTCCAAGTCTATTCGAGGAATCATTTTCAAGGAGATGGTGTTCTGACTGGGCTCCACATAGTCCACCTGAGGAACAACGAACAAAAACACGCCCAACATCAACACCACAGCTACGAACAGCGGTTTTTCTTATTTAGTAATATTTTGATTATTTTTCGTATTTCTTACCATTAATAAATTAAGTATAAATACTCTGATTCATATTTTTATTTATTTATTTAAGAAAGCAACCTCTCTTTTTTTTATGTCAAGGTGAACTGTTTCGCTTGTTGGTCATTTTCAATCATTTTCTCATCCCTCTCTCAGCTAAGATGAAGCTATTAAAAACAGGATCCTGCTATTAAATTAAAACTGATTTATTACTCAGATTATTACTTTGTAAAAACCACATTTGTCTAACCAGAGAGCATTAGTGTCCCACATATAAAAGTGTGAGAGCTGCTGTCACGGTGCACCTCCCCCCGGTACCTGTGCAATGTCGTCCTTGTACAGGCCTCTCTTCAGCCTGACCCAGGATTTGGGCTTCAGGTTGGTGACCTCTTTGACAACCTTCAGGACGTCAGTCATCTCCTTGATGGGGACCATCTGCTGGTTCCAGAAGCCCATCCGCAGGTTGCCGATGCCCTCGATGGCAGCCTTGACGTGCGTCTGCTTGTATGACTCCACGTAGATGTAGCCTTTAACGTGATCCGGTGCCACCACGGACTTGATCTGGAGTGGCTGTGCGATGAGATGGTCATGACTGTTTTAACTTGTATTATTAAAGGCAAAAAGGACATATTCACTCTGACCAGACTCTGAGCACTACGCTTCTATCAGTGTTTTTTTCAGTTTAATATCCCTTGGGATACAAAAATCATTTTGTGACGCTAATGGATTTGGAAAAAATCTTGGGGGTCCAAAAAACAAATCAAACATCTGCAAAGCTTTCATCCCTCTTCAAGCTGATACAACTATTAAAAGTGGAACAATGAGTCTGATACAGGCAGAATTTCTGGTGCACATCACAACTTTCTCTCACAGCACCTTCAGCCTTTAAATATGTTCAGACACATTCTGTCCTCTGACCTGGAAAACAACGCAGGTCAGACACTTACTGTATCGGTGAACTGATAGGCGATGAACTTCCTCATCAAAGCGATGGCTGTCGCTCGCTCCTCTCCAATCTGCAAAAACGTGACACCTTGACGAAATGTGTACAAATGCATGTCGCACTTATGAGGGAAAACACATGAGGGTTCCCACCTTGCACTTGACCGTCCACAGATTGGGATCCCTGATGGTAATAGGACAGTACAAGACAATAACACATCAAATGATATGCTATAATGTTTTTGCTGACTGATGGCTTCGTGTTTACATACTTGACCCCAGGAAGCAGCTGCTGCTGGGTGATGTCATCAGACAGCTCCTCTGACCCTCCAGAGTAACTGCACAACATAAGGGATAAAGCATTAGTTTATGAGATCTCTGTGTTATGGCTGGGATATGCTATAGGAATCTCCTACCCTGTGTAAAATCTCAAGTGATCCCCAAAGAGTCATCATTAGTCTAAATTTCCCCAGAATACATTTGTTTGTTGAAGCATTATGTCCCTGTTGCTTTCCCAGATCCCGTGAAGAACCGACACGGACACACATTTGTTTGAAGAACTTGATGTTTCGTCGCTAACAAAGCAGGTGTGTACTGCCTCATTCATCCGTGTCAATATAAATGAGTTGCTACTGCTACTCTTCCAAATCAAAATAAACAACACATCATCTCCGCTGAGTCTGTTTAAACAAAAACAATGAATTTAGGAAGCGCAGTCATCATTCATTGAATCACATAAATGCTCCCATACAATGCAACAATAGAAATGCAGTATTTCCTCTACATTCTCTAGCCGCCACTCCTAAATCCTAGCCGCCACTCCTTCAAATGTTTCTTTTTTTTTTTTCCTTTTATTGTTGACGCTCCTTCAAATTTCTTTTTTTAAATTGTTGACGCAAATTGCAAATACACCACCGCCGCATCTCTCCACCTCCACAGCAGAGTCCTGTCGGGTACTTGCGAGCACTAAGGTAAACTATAGATAACTATCTTGCTGAGTGTATCTACTCTTTGGGAGGGGTGGGGGGGTTGTTACGCGGTCGTCAAGCACGTCAAGCACCTTGGCAACAGGTCAGAGTCAGAGGAGTGTAAAGCAGCGACTTACCGGCCGGAGAAAAGGCAGACTTAAGTTATTAGCTTGAGATAAATCGACAGATTTTACAAGTTAAACAGATGTTCACAATATACTGATGACCAGCTGACGTTACGTAACCCATCGGTAGTTTAAGTTAATGTGGCCCGGTGCCAACTCCGTGTCGCTAACATGAGTGAACTAATTGATAGCATTAAGCTAACGTTAATATCTACATGCCATTATGTAACTGCCGACTGCATTTTTCAGATGAGCTTGTTGGAATATTTCTCTAAGAAGAGAAAGACACTTGTTGAAGATGACGCTAGTCAAGTATCATTAGCCTTTTAATGACTCAAATGATGATAGGTAGGTAAAAACAAATGTGTTCACACTTGGCTAACTAACGTTAATGTTTTATGTAATTGTATAAGACAAGTAACATTAAACAGGCAGGAGCAGTGGAGCAAAGTGAAGGCGAGCAGAGTGAAGGAGCAGGAGAGCAAAGTGATGGTGCAGGAGAGAGAGATGAGAGTAGAGGAGAAAAACCTAGAGGGAAGCACAGGCTGTCAGGCTGGGATCCTACATAGGTTGAAAAAAATAGCCGGTTCCAGTCATGGCTCTACCACACTGATAATGGTGAGTGTTTTTGAACTTTTTTCCCCCTTTATTTTTTTGCATAATATACATGTTAATACTTCTCGTTCAATAAATAAAAAATAAAACAATAAATAAGTTCAGTGTATTTCCATTGTAGAGCAATGATCAATAATGCCACTTTACTCTGAGGCAGGCTGTCAACTTAACCCTAACTATTCATTTTTTGATTTCTACACTCAGCGGGCCATTGAATAAATTCCTTGTAAAAGTAAAATCTGCAGTCAAGTGTCAGAAATAATTTGTCTTTGAAAATCTGGAAGCTTGGCAGTAGTGCAAAGAAGCTGGCAGATGTCCACACGGAATTAAGAAGAAATGTAGAATTGTTTCCATTATATCAAAAGGAAATAATCTGGGATTTTCCAGGCTGTGGCTAGCCAAGAGTGGGCAGCAAGTTCAATTAATAAATTCAAAGCCCTTTTGCTTTTAAATGAAAAAATACTCACTGCTCCCCTCCTGAGGACTTGGCATACTTCCTCATGTAGTATTCACCCAAAGCCTCCTCTCGGGAATCTCTGCAACACATCACACACAAACCATTGATCAACTACAGTAAAAAAAAAAAAAACCCACACACACCCCTCTAGGCATCAATAAAACATTGACTTCCTTTTTAAAAACAAACGAGCAACTACTGTCAAGCATTTTCTTGACGGTTTTTGAGGTTGGGTTTTTTGTAATTTATTGCCTGATGATGATGCGACGTGTGTGGCAAAGAGGAGAATCCGAGGTCGGGACGGCAAAGCTGGTCGAGCAGTCAACGCTCCAGTCTTTGCAAGGAGTTTCTTAGCAGAAAAGTTGACAAACAGGACTTGTAACATGTTTGTCGTTTGGTGTGACCTAAACCAACACATATATTAACAAGTCTCTGTCCATGTTTGGTTTGGAATGAGGCAGGGTGGAAATCTGCAGGAAAGCTTTATGCTTTAAAATACAATAAAAAAAACCCCAAACATGGCATGTCATGTGCAAAGGTGTCTCCCTCAGAGCAAGCCTTGACCCTCAGCATCATTCGCCTCATCTGACAGTTAATGAAGGCACTAATGGAGGTTAACATAATCTTACACTGTTGATTTATGTTTTGTTTGACTAGTGTGAAGTTTGTAGTCAGCAGATTGTTACCTCCAGAGGTTCTGCAGCCTTCTGGACCCGGAGTGATCTTCCTCCAAAACATGATGGTCTATGTTCGAGACTGTAGAGCAGAGAACGGTCAGTTTAGTTGACTTTAGACCAAGAAATGATTCGAAATCAACTAAGCGAACTAGAGCGATGGCTTACCTTCTGCCTCCTCTGCGCAGGACCGACCGAAGAGAAGAGGAAAAGCGGAGGAGAAGAATACAGGAGGAGGAGCAGGATTACAGACAGCAGAGTGATGCAGAATAGTCAAAGAAACAGGACAGGATTTAAGGAAATTAAACAAAAATGAGGAGATAAAGATGAAGGATGACGAGGGAAAAAAATGAGGAAAGGAAATCAAAAAAGGCGTCAAAGGAACAGAACGGGGGGGGGGGGGGTAATGAGGAGGTGATAGAAAAGGGAGAAAAGACAGAAGCCAAAAGACACATCAGGGTAGAGTCAGGCAGCAGCAACACAAAGCAGAATGGGAGGGGAAAAGAAAACAAAAAGATTAATGGTGACGGTACAGCACGGAGAAGCATGAAGGCCGGTGAGGGTCTCAATATGGTCTCAGACATCAAGATAGTAGAAACAAAACCAAACTAAACACCGACTGCTCGTCTCGTTCTCACACGGCCGGTTCAGTTCGGTCCATGTCAACGTCAGTGTGGATTAAACCTCCCTCACGCTCACGGTCAACCTGTCTATGTGGGTGCTTCACTGTTCTGTGCTTTGCTGCAACAACGCAGATCCTCAAACTGCAGGTTGATCAATACAGGGTGACTTTCCCGCCTTGTAGCTGGATATGTTTAATTTGGGAGCAGAACATCTGCTCCTCTCTCCATGCAGAAGCCATGGAGTTACATTAATTTCAATATATGTGTGTGTGTGTGTATGTTAGTTCGAGATAATCTTAATTTTTTTTCTCTCTCTAACAACTCCTAAGTAATCTGATATGTTGACAAAAAGCTCCACTATGCTGGCAGATTTGTTGCTGGGTGAGCAGCTAGTCTGGTGTAGCGACTTGAAGCTTTTAGTCTGAGCAAAATTTTGAAAATAAATTCATAAATAAAAAAAACAAACAAACAAAATAGGAGCTGAAGATTCTAACAGCGACTAAGATCCCATGATCCAACATCAGCTACTGCACACCAGCTTTGATTTGGTTTCTACTATATTCCCCAACTTTAGTGATGCTTTGCATTACCACGTGCGCCACATAAAAAGCGTTGTACATATCTGTTAGTGCGGGTAAAAGAAAAAATTCTAAAAAAATAATAAAAATATTTCAAGACGGTCGTCTACCAGGTAGCAGGATCGGGCAAATGATCACACTTGGTTCTTTGAAGGTGGAATGTACTTACCACATTTGCCATCTTGGGCTATGTATATTTTACAAGGTTACTTTTGAGTTCCCACCTGAGAAATCCTATTTGCGTTCTCAATTTCACTCAATTCACTGATGGTCCAGACAAACATGGACAATTTGAAACATCTCAAACTTTGCAACTAAAATGAGCAAGTTAATTTGCAAAAATGCTTTGCCAAAATATCAATATGCTGTTGTTTTTTTCCAGCATTAGATCAAGGAGCCAATAATGGATTTGCCCTTCCTCATGTCCGGCTAACACACTCACAAATACGGCTGTGCTGAGATGAGGTGGGGTTAATACATTCTGACACTTAAAAAGAGTAAAAACAAGGGGACATTGATTTCATTTCATGGATGAAACTGGGGGTTCATTCTGTTTCAAGGACGCATGATATCAATGACAGTCAGAGCAGAAAGGTATCTGGAGTAGAATTACCGTTAACTGAAGAGGACATGCATGACAGAGAGGAACACCAGTAAGACAGAGAGAGTTCAAGTCAGACAAGACTGATGTATAACATCTATCTGAGGCATCACATGGCTCCTACATCAACTCCACACACATGTCTACGATCTGCACTGGCTCAATCACCGAGCCAATAATCTTCAAAGGCTTGATCAGAAGAAAAACATTTTAAAATGTATAGAAAAACAAATATAAAGTCTCGACTTGATACTGGGATGGATATTTTGGCACTCATCCATACCTAACAAGCACACAGTTCTATTTTGGATTCTGTTTCCAAGATATTGGCCCAATTCATTTCCTGCCTTTTCAAATAACAGTGTAAAACGACCTCTGGGAAGAGCCCACTGAATAGGAATAAGGCCTCCGAGTTGCTTGAATGATTTAAAACACATGTTAAAAAGATGGATTGTGATTAGCAGATGTGTGCTGGAGTAACTGCTTGAGTCTGAGCCTATTGGCCAGAAGATCTGACAGGATACAGCTTGCTTTTGAGAGACTCCTTTACTGTGAAAAAGTGATGGCAGTTCATAGGAAAACTTTGTAAGTGTTGGAGCAAATGTTTCTCATGTTATTCATTGCCCACATGGATTTTAAACTGCACCAAAAATCACGTGAGAGAATATTCTACGATCCGCACCGCAATGAAAAATAGTTATATATTCAACCAATGTCACTTTCAAAACCGTTAATTTGTACAAAATGTGTCATGGAGTAAAACTTCTGACCATGTTGTTTGTGTGTGTTAGCACATGGGGCACAGGTTTTGAGGTCGTTCACTTACACTAATGAATCACCTGGCAAACTGTGTCTGAGGAAAATCGCTGCAGGGTGTGGTAAATACAAGCAGACCCACAGCAAACCTAAAGACAGTGGGGCTTCCTCTACATTCAGTCAGGCTGCCGCAGCCAGAAAAGGCCTGGAGGAAACCCTGAATATCGGGTTGCCAGTGAGCTGGTACTCACAGCTGTATGTTCAAAGAGTCTTTCTCAAACATCACATGTCAATATTCACACATTTTGCTCCGATCTAGACCCACGTGATAAGCGCCTCACCTTTCTCCAGAATGTCCTCGGCTCCTTCCTCCCACTGATCCTCCTCATCTTCATACTCATCGTCCACATCTAAGTTGGAAAGTAGGAAAGAAAAACATTTAAAGATATATTTTTTGAATCATCAAACCTCACTTCAGTGTCGAGAGAAAACAAATACAGAGACAGAAAAAGGTAACAAGGAAGAGAGGCATCCTTCCATACCAGCTTCATCCAGGATGAATCCTCCATGTCTCGGTTTCTTCCTGGGACGGTCATCATCATCCTCCTCCTCCTCCTCTTCGTCATACTCATCGAGGTCTTCACCTTCCTCCTCTGCTACTTTGTCACTGCCCACGGGGCTGCCTCCCTCCTCCTTAACACGAAGAAGGACTTTAGTTTTGTTTTACCCAATGTCTGCCAAATAATGACACTGGATCGATCACTGGGGTAAAATGTCATGTAATTCCTGTCAAGACAGTGGAAATACGAGCAAATAAAGCATCATAAGAACCATCGTATGCCTCCACAATCCTTGACTACGAATCGATTCGTGGTGTCAATGGATGACTGCCGACTGCAAGACTTTTCATAGCATTTCATCGACGGCACTTCATTGCATATTCAGCACGCATTGATTTCTGTGTTAACAATTAAATCCTGACAACACCACGTGATTGCTGCGGTCTCTGTGACGTTGATTGGATGCTGGAGATGCTGACCGTTTATTTGTGAGCATCTCCTCTGTGAAGTGTACAGGTGTCTCCTGTCCTCCTTCCAGTTCAGTCAGTTCACTAACTCAGCTCAACTCAGTGTATCTAAAGCACTCCTGACTTTAACTATCTGCCCGGTGATGAAATGGACCTTCATTGGTCGTTAGAGGACGTCCTGAAGGGTTCCTGAGAGCGGCTCGTTTGTTCCCCACGAGCAGCTCCTCAACTCGTGGGTTTCTTCTGCTGTGTCGGTGTCTGTGCCGCTCCTCCTGGTCAGACCGTTCGCACGTGTTCGGACACACACCCACCGTCAGCTGACGATAACCCGTCTGAGAGGATCCCCCCCCGCGGTCCGAGTGTGTTCACGACAATGAACGCGCGCTGAATCACAATGTTTACCTGAGACGCTGCTAGCGGTTAGCTGTTAGCTGTTAGCGGTTAGCAGCTAACAGCTAACAGAGCGAGCCCCTCACACCGTCCTACCTCGTTCTCTTCCGCCTCCTCGGCCTCTCCGTCGCTGCTGCGCTCGCTCGCATTGTCGGAGAAGTCGCTGTCGTCGCTGTCAGACATCTCGACCGTCCCGAGTACCTTGAGGAGTCACACAGAGGAGAGGCGGTTGGCTGAGCTGTGAGGAGTGAGAGGAGCTCTGAGAGGAGCTCTGAGCTGTGAGAGGAGCTCGGAGGCTCGGAGGCTGTTGGCGCCCCTCGGCCTCGCGGCGATGCTAATCCCGTTAGCACGCGGCTCCCGCGGGGCTCCGGAGCGGCGGCGCCCCGTCAAACCCCCTCCATCCACGCCGGTGCGACTTTAACTCGTGTCTCGGTCACACGCCGGCGGGCCGTGAAAGAAAGTAAAATTCCACCTTGTTTTTGTTTCTCCAACAATATCTCCAACGGTTTCCTTGAGAGCCGCGAGATTTGGGGACGCGGTGCAAATCTCGCGTGGGTTCGGCGGCGAGGAGCTCTGCAGCAGAGAGTGGCCGAAAACCTGGACGTCTCACTCTGACTCTGTTTTCCCGCCCGGCGGAGCTGGCGGCTGTATTTGTTTGTGAATTGATGTTTTTGTTGCGTTTCGTCTTTTGAAAATAAAATCAAATACACGATGTAAAAAACCCCGCTCACGTTTGCCCCCACGGTACGATTATACATCATGGAATAATCACCTATGACTGTGGAAATAAACCTTTGCAACTACTTTTCAAGTAATTTCATGCACCGACGACAAACAAAGCACTGGAATCGATCAGCAGGTCGCACATGCGCAAATAAAATGGCATCAAAGCATCACACAAAAGAGAGGGAAGGAGCCACATTTATACATTGCAACAGTCACTAAACTATTTAAACACTACTAAGAAAAAGCCACTCAGATATTTGAACACTAATGACGTTTCGATTCATTAAATGTGCTGAATGTGTGTGAGTTGTCGCGGTTGGCTGTTTTGTGATCCCCGGAAATGGGAACAAGTGATGACTCGTCTCGACAGCCTATCTCTGTGACGTCGTGACGTAAGCACGCCGACGCCGGCTCAAACCTGCCGAGCCTCCGAGCGCTGCGTGTGGAGAACTCAGGCGTGAAAGGCCGTCCAGAAGCAGCTCCGCCGCGGCCGCGATGAACAGCGTGGGGGAGGCGTGCACCGACCTGAAGCGCGACTACGACCAGTGCTTCAACCGCTGGTTCGCCGACAAGTTCCTGAAGGGGGACCGCGGCGGGGACCCGTGCACCGAGAGCTTCCGGTCGTACCAGCGCTGCGTGCAGAAGGCCATCAAGGAGAAGGACATCCCGATCGACGGCGTGGAGTTCATGGGTCCCAACAAGGACAAACCCGACAGCTGATGGACGAGGACTGTCGCTGGAAGACACCAAACGGGCCAGGGTGGAAGCCGAGCCACTGCGCATGCGCAGACGCAGAGGACGCAGCGTTCGCATGCAGCTCCCGACCTTCTGTTGGTGTATTTGCGGTTTTGTGTGAGCAGCGATGGCGCTGCTCCAGAATGACAGCTGCTGCTTGCCTTCATACGGAGACAGTGATGGAGGTGTGATGGACCTTGATGGAGGTGTGATGGACCTTGATGGAGGTGTGATGGACCTTGATGGAGGTGTGATGGACTTTATGGAGGTGTGATGGAGCTGTGATGGACCTCGATGGAGGTGTGACGCACACTTGATTCCTCCGAACTGAAGAGCAGTTCATGGCGGGAGGAACCGTCACCAGAATAACATCTCAATGACTGCTACCTAACCGGGATTGTCGCTTTGTCTCTGGAGAGACTTTGTTTGTTTGTTTGTTTTTTAGCATATATTTACCTCACCAATAATCTGCTTCCTCTTAACCATCTTCAGTTGCATGATGGGAAGCCAGCGTGTGCCACCGAGGCTCATCTAACACGTCGTCCGTCAAACTCACTAGACTTCTGATTCACCTCCTGCGGAGTCCAGATGTTTCCCCTCCCGCCTGCAGCTGTACGGACAAACTGCCACAGGCCTCGTCAGCAGCATCCTCATCTTCAGACAGAGATCATCTCCTCTCTGGAATCTTCTGCTGTGTGAAGCCGATGAACTGCCGTGTCCACCGGGGTTTATGAGATGCTTTTCTTCATCCGTGGACTCTGAATATGATTGTTATTATTGGAATTATTAAAAGTTTGTGAACTCAACAGATGGCTCAAAGTCTTTTGATTGCAGCAGATTTCTGTGTCGAGCTTTCTTCTGCTCGTCCAATGATCTCATGGGATTGTCCAATATGAAAACATTTAAGGAATAATTATCTTTTCATAAAGAAACATTTTTGTACCAATCAAAAAGAATTTCTAATCTCACTTTGCTCACGACAAACACCTTGATGTTTTTGTCGTTCTGAGCTTGAGCATCAATGTGAGCTAAATGACTGAAAGAATCACAAAGTGTATGAATGAATCAGATGGACCTTTAGAGGGATTTAAACCTCTTCAAAAGTCATAATGAAGAGATTCTCCCATGTGCAGATTGGCACATCTGCAAGCTGGGAGCAATTCCTGAAAGCTGCAGGAGTAGAGCTGAGAAGCTGCTGTCACCCAGCCGTCCCTGAGCAGAGCCTTCACGAGGAAGCAGAGCCTTCACGAGGAAGCCGGGCCTTCACGAGGAAGCAGAGCCTTCACGAGGAAGCAGAGCCTTCACGAGGAAGCAGAGCCTTCACGAGGAAGCAGAGCCTTCACGAGGACGCAGAGCC
>CAESWR010001233.1:245865-256414 GCA_903171835.1 Mullus surmuletus
CGAGGACGCAGAGCCTTCACGAGGAAGCGGAGCCTTCACGAGGACGCAGAGCCTTCACGAGGAAGCAGAGCCTTCACGAGGAAGCAGAGCCTTCACAGGGAAGCCGGGCCGCAGATGTGCCGGGAAAAGAATGTTTGCTATTTAGACAGAATTTTGGCATATTTGTGTGGAGTGTAAAAACGGTGGAGCACTCGGTCAACAACCTCCCCGACCTTCCCAGGATGAATTTCTCCTGCATTTGACTGCTGGCAGATCCATCGCATGCCAACACACACTTCACAAATCATCTCTCCTCCCCAAAATGACGGCAAGAATGCACCGGTTTTACAGGAAGCCTCAGACCTGATGGTTGCACATAAACACCTTCCGTCAGGATTCTGCTTCAGCAGCAGCGTCGACGTGCTCGGATTTTAAACTGAAGACACTGATAAGATCTGACGTTCTGTTTGCTCAGAAGCGCTGCTGCCTGTTGATGTGAGTTGAAGACTTTGGGGGATGAAGATCCCAAAGGGGCGTAGAGTTCAAACCTCAGCCTGCGTCACATCTGAGTGGACAGACGGAGCTTCTCACACACAGGAAAATGTCATTCTCCTTCTCACATTTGTGGAAAATTTGGGGAACTTGATAAGTCGTCTTAATTAAAACAAGCTGAATAAATGAATGAGCAGCTTCACAGTAAAAATCCACAATATGTAATCCACAATAACACGTATTGAAAGAGTCAGAAATTGAAGTGAAGGGGAATGTGGTCAAAAGTTAAAGAATATTAAGGGTTTGAAGACTAAGGAGGGAGAACATAAGGAAGAAACAGATAAACAGTTGCTTACCTTTGCAGTAGTGAAACCTAAACTTACCTCACAATGACTGACACCAAACAAAGGCTACGTACATGAGTAGGGGGCAGGATGGAGCGAATGTGTGTGTGTGAGACGTTACAGGTCAAGACCCAAGATGGAGGATGAGTTTACGTCCAGCTGTGAAGGATGAAAGCAGGAGAACAATGGACGGGAATGGAGGAGGCTTGCTGACTGACCAAACCTTGCCTGCATCCTGACAAACGCACAATCCGCCAGACAGCGTATAAATGTTAGAGCAGGGCGACTGAGTGGCAGAGAGAAGCGGGCAGACCACGTGGCTGTGCGGGCCGTACACGCTCTCTCCCTCCTCCAGGCTGGACTAGTGACCAGTTCATGTTCCACTGCTTAAATGAAAGGAGAGCGGTGACTCCGAATGGCGAAGAATGATCCCTGGCTTAATTCTGAGACTCAAAAGAACACGCAGGAGAAGGAGCATGTGCTTAATTGAAGGCCATGCCTTCTATTTGGTTTTTGCTCCACATTTTTTCCCCAACAGTATATATTTTTGCACAAAGTGCCGTAATACAACACTTATAAATGGCACCTTAGGCAGCAACACCTTGATCTGAGCTCCATGAAAACAAAAGTCCTTCAATATGAAGAGCTCAAAGTCAGCCTGCTTCCTCTGACACACCATTCTGGCATTGATTAAAAAGACTTTAATAATGATTTAAATATAAGATTTGTCTACAACAATCCATCGACAAAATATTAACCATCAAGTAAACTTGCTTCGACTGATGATGAGGTCACTCATCATCATCATCATCATCATCAGTGGCTTCGCTCGGCTCTGCAGATGAACAAAGAGCACTAATCAGGAATAACTGAGAAGTCGACACAAAGGCTTCTTCAGAGCGTATTTCCCCTCACTTTGCACCATCTTGATGAGCAGAGAGCGTTTGTGGTCGATTCCGCTCTGGATCGAAGGCCGGCAGCCTCTGATGACTCGCGTCTTGTGGCCTTTGATCAGGTCCTTGTTCATTTGTTGATGCTCGTGTCAGACGAGACGGCTGTTTTATCACATAATGTACAAAAAACGCTGCTTCCTGAGCGCAAGACCGTCCCCACGCAGAGCCGTGAGGTGAGTGGCAGGGAAAGGTTGGAGCAGTGTGTGCTGGTCTGAGCAGATGCTCTCCGCTCTGAGCGTGAGAGGTGAGAGGTCAGAGGTCAGAGGGCGAGGCGGCCGGCCCTCACTGGGAGTTCAGATACTGCAGGGTGGTACGGAGACCTCTGAGGAAGGTGGTGGCGTTCTCTTCTCTGTGAGACTCGCACTGAGGACACTCTGACTCCGTCTGGGAGGGACAGAGACACAGCGTCAGCGCAGCGGCCAGTGAGGCTGCAGGAGGAGCCGCTTCCAGCAGGCATTCAGGGAAAGGACTTCCTCCTCTTTCTTTAACATGCAAATGTCATGCTGAAAGTTTGTGGAGAAAGACTCACCTTGCCGCTCTGCTGCCTGAGCTGCAAAACACAAAGCAGACAAGTGGACGATTTATTGATTTATCATCAGAAATAAGATGAGTGTTTTTTCGCTTGCTCGTGTTCAAACAAAGGAGGGAAACTTCAGAAGCCAAAGAAGGCTGGCGTTCCCCTCCCGAGTGATTGATTGATGACACGGACGCGGCTTCTTCTTATGTAGTTTGTTTTTCCTCTCTCGCTTCTGGCGACAAGCAGCGAGTTTGTGTGATTTGTTTCCAGCTTTCAGTGAGTCATTTGATCCCATTATCTGATGACTTGATATTCCAGGAATGCCTGGGAAATCCGAAATAAATGACTCTGTGGTCGTAAATGACCACCTTTACGACTTCTATTTATGATATATGTGATAATGAGCCTAGATCTCAAATGCCCTGATGAAAGCTGGAGCCTGTTTGCGATGCTCGTGTTTTTAAAGCAGCTTTGCGTTTGTGCAGAGATTTCAATCTGGTTTTTTTTCTCCTAAAAACCTTTTCTTCCATCAACCTTTTCTTTTCAACTATATAAGAATATATAGAACTATAAAAGAATAATCCAGACAGTCCATTGCCCGATGTTTGATACACGGACAGATTTGAATTAGCAAGTGCCCCCATCAATTCAAATGACACATAAGCAGAATACGAGAACCACCCAGTTCCGCCAACTCATCATTCATGCAAAGAAATTAGCTTTGCAAATAAATATGGAAATGCATGTTAACATCATTGGATGAGTACAATAATCACGTTATATCCTGTTAATGTATTTTAACACGGACTGAATCACTCCATTTGATGTCGTGTTCGCCATCACAAATGGCCAAATCCCACGTAAACTGGTCAATCAATAATCAATTCGATTTGTCAGTGTGTTTCCCCTCTTCCCTCCCCTCCCCCTCTTGTTCACCTTGTACGCAAGCTCCAAGAGCAGACTGTCCAGACTGGTTTTCTGGGGGGGCTTCCACTCGCTGATGAGGACTCTGATCTCTGAAGCGAAGCAGCTCAGGGCGGCGCTGGGGCAGATCTGCTGGAGAGACGAGCCTCATGACGCCACGGCAACCACAACACGCTCCAGCCGCACAACCTCCTTTGCAGCCACGACAGTGTTCCAAGTCAAGCTGCAAATCAACTTTATTTTGCGACTAAAACATGGTTTGCCATCTCGCTCTCCCCGACATCAACTCTGGACTAACCAGTCCCTCTGCCGCCGCCGCCGCAGCCGCCGCAGCCGCCGCAGCCGCCGCAGCCGAGCCTGTACTTGCATTTTGATTTTTTATTTATCATTTTACTTTATGTATTTATGTATTTCTTCTTCATCAATTTGTTTTGAGGCTGTACGGTGTGATCTCCTCTCTGGACGAAGGTGGATTTCAGATTCACTGCCGTCAGTCAAAGACAATATTTACAACTGTGAGCGGAGATGCAGGCGCTTCATACATCAACCATTCCATTAATTCCATTATTTCTAAAATTTTGACTCATGGAAGGTCTCAAGTTTTTGATTTGCTTCCTAGTTTTTCGAGTCTAACACTTCTACATTTCAAAAAGTTGTGCTGGTTGTGTGTTTCCATCAAACGATTTGCCTGTGTATCAATATACCGAGTCAATGAGGGCGATTTTATGACAGCACCTCAACATGTTTGAGAATCGTGGCCTGGCTCCCGAGAGGAGACCAGCTGCTCTAAACAAGAGCCATGTTTGGACAAAATTAGCAACCTCGACTAAACATTAGCCAGCACTTCTCTGCCTTCTGCTAAGGCAGAGAAGTGAGGATATTCGTCTCCCTCTCAGCAAAGTCGATACAACATGTCAGGATAATAAGAAAGTCGGGGTCATTACATCATAGTCTTCTATGGCGGGTGTGTACAGTTGGCAGTCCAGCCTCGCCTGAGGAGAAAGAGAACAATGTTAGTGGCCGCCGCTGCGTGCAGTGTATAATTTCCCCCAAATGTCTCACTAATTGTGAGCCTCGTTCTGCACAAAAACACCAGAAAGCCATTTTGTGTTTGACCTCATTGTTCAGGCGGACAAACGGCAATTCATTGATTTATGAGCCACCCCTGGTTGAAGGAGCGCCCCGTGGTTTAGTTAAGCCCAGCGGCAGTAAGTGACATGCTCTTACTTGTAGCTAATTTGATTATAATCATTCCCTCAAATGCACACAACGTATGAATAAAGTGATGAACTGTTGACTAAATTGAAGAATGCAGTTTGTCTCGTAGGCGTGATTATGAGCAGCTGCTCCCGATGGGTTGCAACTTGTTGTGCCCGGAGTGTTGCTGCATGTCCTCATCTCAACCCGTGTCTCAAGGCTCTCCAAAATTGTTATTCCTGTCTCCCATTAGATTCGTGTCACAAAAATTGAAAAACAAACAAACAAAACATTTCCACATTTTCACTGGGTTTGGAGCGTCACAGTGAAGTGGACTGGAAAAACATCAAAGCTTCTGTCAATAGCTTGAAAATATTCACATTCAAATAGCACAGAGTACAAATCCTGATTATGAAAAAGGCAGGCATGTCCTGCAGAAATGCACACTAGCTCATTTGGATTGTAGCAAGTCAGGATCATTGATTGCAATGATTGTTTGTTTGCTTCTTTGAGTCTCCAGTGGAGCCGTCGGCCGGCAGCAGCTGCACCTCTGCTCTAAGTTTTGACTCATGCAATAAATAACATTATTTTTAAAGAGGAAGTCGCTCAGCAGCGATCCTTTGTTCGCACCCAACAATGTCAGCTACGTCAGCTGCCGGATGCAGCCTATCGTACGCGAGCCTTGGCGCCGAAGCCTCAATCGACCCTGAACCTGCAGCTGCGCCATCAACGCTTCATGGTGTCTGTGTGTGGCGGGGGCGGGGGCAGCGGGGAGGCGGAGCTCCTACCGTGCTCGGGGCTCTCCTGATGAGCTCGTCGACTTGTTTGATGCCGTCCCGGGTCCCGGGAACCGCTGACGCAGCCGGCGGCAGGCGGAGGGTGAGCAGGCAGGCGGAACACAGAAACGCGAAAGCTGGTCTTGCCGTCGGCATGGCAATGGCAACAAAACCATCATCTGTGTCACATGATCCTCCGCTGTCCGCTGTCCCAACATCCCAGTGAAATGACACGCGGTGACCAGACTTTGCCTCGTGTGACCTTTGACCTGTGCACCACCTCTGTGGTCCTTCATGGAAATCTGGAGGTCACACTCGGGGGCAGTTCGGTAAAGGCAGAGGTGCTCACTGAAAGCCCGTCCAACAGATGCGGATCCTGTCAAATCCCTCAGGAGGCTGATTTAAATCCACAAAATGCCGTCAGAGTCTGAGCAGCTCAGTGAGGCCCCCCCAACCCCCACCCCCCCACTGGTCAACTTTTGTCCCCTTCCCAGGTTTGTAGATGATTCACACTTTGGCGTGAGAAGAGCATGAAGAATGCAGCCAAATCTGCGACGCAGGCTCCTCAGAGTTTGGATCAGGACGGGACGGCGGCAGCAAGACTCACAGCAAGCGGAGCCTCCAGTGCGTCATCTCTGCAAACTATCAACAAAAGGTTAAAAAAAAAGATTCTACTCTACTTAAAAATCCAAGAATTCCGGAAATAATCAATCAACAATTTCCCTCCTAACTTTAAGTGCGATCAGTGAAATAAATCCAGAAAGGAGGAGAGGAGATGAGAGGAGCAGACGACCCTTCTGTGACTCTCACTTCCTGAGGACGTCGACCCCTTTGAAGAGCGGTATCCATCTGTGGGATGGACGGACGGACGGACGGACGGATGGATGGATGGGACGTAGACCTGCTCTCTCCACCACTGCCTTTCCTTCCCTTTCACTCTCGCTCTTCTTGCTCCTCTGTTTTTGTTTCCCTCTCTCCCCTTTTTGCTATCTAATTTCTAACTCCGCCCCCTCCCGCCTCGTCCTTCCTCCTCCTCCTTTCAGAGCCAAAGAAACTCAACTCTTTCCCAGCAGCCCCTCCTCCTTTGACCCCCCACCCCCTCCCCTGTGGCCATTCTGTGGTCGGCCCTGGGATTCTCATCAGGAATCAGCCAGATGTTCTTGCGATTCTTCTTCCGAAGATTACATGCTAATCTGACGGCAGGTTAATTTTGTCAAACTTTGTTCTTTTATATCAGGAGCAAAATAAACACCTGAAGTTCAGAACCGACCGGCCAGAACCGATGAACACAACAGGATCACTCACACGATATTTCTGCTCAGTTCTTCCTTCTCATTTACATTGAGTGACACAAACCAGCCCAGAGTTCAGCAGGTTCCTTCTGTCACAATCCAGGAGACGATCTATGAGTCATCTTAGAGCCGAGGCAAATACCTCGGAGATACACCAGGGAATACTACCTCATAGTGTACTTACACACACAGGATTTTATAAACACACACTCATAAAAATGATGACACTGAACTGTGCATCCTGCATCTGAGGACTACATCGGCGGGATGAAGGCGTTTTGAGGGACATTTTCTTCAGCACTATGAGGTTTGCATGCTGCAGCAAACTCTTTTTGTCTGGTTCACCTCTGACTTATCTTTCCTCCTTGAATCGTCACAAATTCCTGCTGCCTCGTGTATATTTGAGGCATGAACCAGCTGGTCCTCGTGTGAAAAAATAACCGTTTGTAAATCCGAGCAATGACAAACAAGTGGATCAAACAATAACCGTAAAGGCTGTGGATTCTGCCATTTTGCAAGGTGGATGTAAAGTGGAACTGTGAGACCATTATATTCTACAGGCAAAGTGCGTCGGGCACCCCGACCTGTGTGAAGTCAACTTTCCACCTTTATAGGCAACATCCATGTGAAGTCTCCATAAGACCGTGCTCTTACCGTGTCCAGCTCCATTCCACTAAGATAAGATAAAAGAATATTCCATGCCAGCCTGTCAATGGAACCAACTGAATCCATTAATCCCACAGATAGTTAAAGTGCAGCACAGAACAGACTCAAAGATCAAACTCCTGTGTAGCTCCAGCGAGTGTATAAAAGCTGGGACAGAAAAATGTCCAATGTGCGACAGTTGGTGGAGCTGCAACATCAAGTGGAAATTCTGACCCTTTGAAATCAAGGATGTAAAAAGTCAGCTGTGAGGGGGCAGGGCCTCCACCTGAGTGTGTTAAGGTGTGTCGCGATTTGGACTGACTATAGGGCTGACAATCACGTCCTTCCGTCCTGCTCACTAAGCTGTTTGCTTTTCTCAGTCTGTGTTCCTTATCTACAAATACTTTGCTCTCACTTCGGACATACTAGAGTTGGGAAAGTGCCCCATCTTGTGGCCGGAAAGAGATGCTACACATGAATCCCTTGCCAGCCAGCTACCACATTCCTTCATGCAATATACGCAAACGTTTCCAAGTATATATAATTTTTATAGCGTTATATTTAGTAGCAACTAAGCTTTCAATATCCTATCAAAAGGTCATTTGCCTCAGTAAATAGCTTAGTGGTTGCAAGCTCAGCCAAGGTTTTTACTTTAGTGGAGTCTCACTGTTGAGTGAGTGTGCTCTGGTTTTACCGAAACTCACATTAAAGTGAACTATAGCACAGATTTAAGTCGAAATCCTCCTTGTTTTTGGCAATGCTAAGGTGTTTTATCACCTTCAAATCCTCAACATCAGCACCTCTCTAACGTTTCGCGTTCAGTTGACAGGATCAAACACTTTTTTACAGACAAAATGTGACGTAGGCCAATCAAAGCTGGGACGCAGGAATCTCCACAATAAAAACCACACAGCTTAACGCAGCAGAACCGTGATACAAATGAATGTAGAAATCTTACCCAAACACTTGTGCGGCAAACAGCTGAGCTCATGAAGTGACAGCATATCAAATAACAACGATCAGAGTCCGAGTTGTAACTGCAAACTGAAACCAAGTTGTGAATATTGGACCGATCAAATATAAGAACAGAACAAAGGCGCTGATACAGTGACCACAGATACATACAGCAGCACACTGTGTCTGCCTTTTTTAATTCATCTTATTTTTGCAAAAAATAACTGCTTGGGGCAATTCTGCGGGCATTCCCTGCCGAGCCCTTCCTATGGGGGCGTTTTATTGCCCAATATCTGACTTGCAGCCTGAACCTTATCCCTCAGTTGCCAAACTACGTGTGTAGCTACAACTCCAGTCAAATATTTGAACAAACCAACTCCTTTATCTCAATTAGCTTCCAGGTCCGCGCCTGGACTCACACCTCATGAAAGTGAAGTGCAGGACGGGAAGTGATGCACTTATAAGAGTACCAACCTCATAACTACTTGATATCTACCATGACCTGGATGACTGAGAATATCCACTAATAAAAGCAACTCCTTGAACAAATCTCCAGATTCTGGAGCAATGGAGGAACCATCCTCATCCCTCAAGGTGAAAGAGCAACCTCGGGATCCAGTGATGAAATACCTGCAACAACCTGCTCAACCAGCAAGTCAGAACTGAACAAGCCTCTGGAATGAAAGGTGAAATGTCTTCACCAAACTTGAGGTCTGGCGAATGTCCCTCTATTTCTGGTCTGTCCACCAAAGACTACATGCAAGCTTTGCTCAGAAATATGATTTTTCTTCAATAAAATCTTACCCCTGCTGGTGCTCATTCATCTGCTGAGTGTTTCGGTTTGCAGCCAAAACACACCTTTATTTTCTGTACATTTCAATGAATCTGTAAAAGTCTTAATATGGAGACAATATTTCCCTTTTTACCTGACCCCCCACCCCAAAAAAAAAAAAACATTAAGGTTTTCTTCATTCTGTCATCACTGTACTGCAGAAACCAAACATCTAAGGCCAGTTTAAAATACGGAACTTTGCTTTAGGCTTTCTCATCATGCACGTTATTAGTTTCTCTGCATGTGCTTTGTCAAAGTACTGTAAACCGCTTCATTATGTTATTGTAGAACACCGAGAGCCAGAAGCAACAATCATGAATTCTATGGTTCAATACCTGGGCGTCTGTATGAGACATTTTAATCTCATTTCAACAATTTTGAAGAAAAAAAGTCGCACTTGGATGGAAGTTTTCTGAAGAACACTGGCAACAGAACAGATGGCAGTCAATGATCCAACTGGGTACATCAGGAAGGAAAAGACATCAACAAAACAAAGACAAAACCACCATTACAACATCACACGTATGGGCTTGGTCTGAAGTCGAAGGAGAACTTTACAGACAAGTCTAAAATAAGACACACACTGGATGCATGCACCATTTAACACAGGACAATGTGCAAATTATCAACATTATTTAAGGATATTAAGTGCCAGAGAGAGAGCATTAGACTAACATCATAAATAAACAATAAAACAAAAAGGTTAAAAAGATAGATAATTAATAACCACAGTTTTCACCACCCATAATGACATGGTGTCCGCAAGACATAAACGTTTGTCCAACAGAATACAGGGACAAATTTATAATAAACAAATAAAAAGACAGTCATAACAATTCATATATTAGGCAACTGTGTTTGCATACAACACAAGTAGGACACTGGACCTTAAATTCTAATATACCTGTCTCTTTAGGATTTGACAAATGGCTTAAAGCTCATGAAATGCTAAATTCCTGCTTTAATCATGTGAAGTCCCTTTTCTAGAATGTCCAAATGCATCCATGCAAGAACTTGTGATATGCACAGAAAGAACTGTTATTAAAGTGACCTCTCCAATGAAGACATTGCAAACTGGCTTAACCCAACTTTAATTAGTATCCTCGACTAATTCATCTCATCTTGAAATTCTTGGGACGCTCATCCAGCAGCATTGTGAAGAGCTGAGAGTTTCACTGCCATTACTGGCAACACACTTTTATGCCACTGAGATCTCTGACTCTGGTGTCCAAGACAGACAAATAAGATACATGTTAAGGTCATTTACATTCTTATAAAGTCATGATGATGAAAGTCAGGTGAAGGAGTAAGAAGTAAGTATGTGTTTTACAATAGCTTTGATTAGTTTGTCTCTGTTGTAAGAAGCCAATGCACCAGTGCATGCTTTCTCTAAAAAACATCAGGCATTTTCCCCAAGCCAAGTAAAGAGTCTTTTTTCTGGGGAAAGTTTGAGAAAAAAGAGTTACTGAGGAAGCGTAGAGGAAAGATGCGAAAGCCCATTGATGCTTACTCTCCTCGCCACCTGTGCCGGGCCTGGACCTCCGAGTCCACCTTGCAGGGTTTGCGTTAGGCTGACTTGAGCTGTGCTGAAGGATGTTATCCGTCCACTTCCAGCTATCTGAAGGTTAACTGTGGTGGCATAGC
>CAESWR010001233.1:256566-283102 GCA_903171835.1 Mullus surmuletus
TGTGATGGTTGTGGGAGGTGGGAGGGGGGGAGGAGAGGAGCACACAAGAGGATGAAACATTTTGCTCATGGGAGGGTGGTGCAACGTAGGCACAGATAAGCTGGCTACGGCAGTTACCCTCTTCCAGCTCTGGATCTCCCCAATCTGCCTGACCATCTGAAGGCACAGGAGATGAGAAGACAGTGTGAGAGGGTGAGAGAAGATGTGAGGGAGAGGAAGCCATGACGGTAGAAGGAGCACTTGCATCACTTCCATTATATTTGCTGGAAAGCTCTCGTACATCTGGCCAGGGTACACTGGTGAAATGCTGCCCACCAGGGGTGCCTTTCCCTGTAGTCAGCCTGCTATGGGATATTGGAGACTGAAGACCAGCTCGGGGGCTGAGGCATGATGGCGAATTGCCATAGGAGGTCCATCCACTCCCTGGACTGATAGGACCAGACTCCTGCTGATCGAATGAACCTCGACCACTCCCACTAAAACCAAGAGACCTCTGGCTACTCTCGGTCCAGGAGCGGCGCAGTGTTGTGGTGTTCTTCCTGGCTGGGCTCGGGGATCTATCAGCCAGATTAGATAAAGACCTTCGGAGAGTGTGGGACAGTGTTTGGGATGCAGGAGACCAGGGCGCAGAAGGCGAGGGGGCTCTGAACGTATGCAAGGCAGTAGAACACAAAGGCGAAGTGGGGACAGAGATGTTCTCTATGGGTGGTGGGTCAAAGGAGGAAGAAAAGGAACGGGATGAAGAAGAGAATCGGGGATTTCTAGGTTGTGGCGCTGCTACATTATTGGTGAGAACTGATATGCCGATAGGGGGTGGTGAGAGTATACGGGGGCTTAAACATGACGAGGATTGCGTAAATGTTGAACCTGTTGAGGAGGCCCTGGGTAACTCAAATGTTAAGCCTAGTGGATTACGCGAACTTGCACTGCCTACCCGCGCACTCCTGGGGTGTGGGGGTTTGTTTGCCATGGGAGAGGAGTAGTTATGTTGAGGTGGGGGAGAACAGAGACGAGTGAATGAAGCTGGGCTTGGGGAAGGAGATGGAGACTGGACTCTGGAGCTCGGTTCTGATGCAGAGAAAGGCCGAGCTACGCGGTTGTGGGACCCTGACCAGTGAGGATCATGGCTTTGTTGTGGTATAGAGGCAGTAGTGCTAAAATGACCTTGCACTACCTTCTGCGGACTAGGTGACCAATCCCTATTACTGACATCATTAATACTGCAAGTGCCGGAATTATTGTTATTGTTGGAATTCTGTGATGAGCCTCTTTTGGAGTGAAGGAATGAGGGACATGGAGTATGAGGCTGTGGCGGCTGGTCATGGGCCAATGTCACTGAAGAGGAGGCAGAGTGGACTGATGATGGAGAGGGACAAGGGGACCGGAGAAAGGATGACGGACATCTTGAAGTTTGGTACCCATCTGTAGAGCAACCCAACTGGGAGTAAGCTGGCGCAGTCGAAACCGGCTGACCGGAAGAGAGTTTCGGTGATGGGGAGCGTTGTCGCAGGTGAGTAGATGGTAACGTAGGAGTGGGAGACGGGACTGTGTTTGAGGACTGAGCTTGGTGCCTTGCAGAGTTCTTTTTTGCCATACTCTGACTGATGGACTGACTGATACAGGAAGCAGCTAGAGATCTGGTAAAAGTGGAGGATGAAGCAGTGGGGGACGAACATGGTGGAGAGCGGATGGAAGAGGACGCTGCAGGAGAAGGTCCCTTTCTGATGGATGAAGACTTCCCAGGAGAAGAGGAGGAGGGATCCAAAATAGGCGGTGGTGTGGGAGAGGGGGCAGTAGGAGCTCTCATGGAGAAACTCCTCCCAGAAGAGGTAGTCGGAGAGAAACAGTGAATAGCTCTGTTTAAAGTCTCTGGGGAAGCGAAGCCGTCGTCAGATGAAGGGGTAGGCGAGGATGCTGGAACAACCCTGAAAGGCGAGGGGCAAGGAGTCGATCGAACAGAGGAGGGAGAGGGAGGTGGATGGGCAGGTGAGGTAGGCAGACCTCTAACGGCGGTAGAGGAGCTGTGTTTGAAGCTTGGTCTGAAGGCTGAGGGGGCTGCGGTAAGATCTCCGTCCCGGTTAGGAGAGGTTGGTGTGGGTCCCGCCTCCCGGGTTGAGCTTTCCAAAGAGGATTGAGGAGAAGAGTGGCTTTCTGAGGGGAAGCTGAAGACAGGCGTATCGGTGGGGAATCCTGAAGCCTGCAGGTCTGGATTCCTCGAGCTGGGAGGAGAATAATTTGTTAAACGATTGACATATTTACTGGACTGATTACATGTAATGAGTAATACATGTGTTTCATATTTGGTAGTACAGACAAGCACTAGATTTGGTAAAGAAAAGGGGCTAATATTCACAATTAATAAACTATTAATTGTGAAATCTAAGTACGATGAATTGCTCCACGGTTTCTGTAATTAACATTTAGCATTATTTTATTACCCTCTGCCTTTTATTGTCATTGCCCTAATTATTTTAAGGGCAGTTTCATGATATCTGATAATAGTGGACGATAACAGGATTATTTGAGGACTTTCTTGCACGGCCTTTCCCAAAGTCGGAGTTGGACACCAAACCACCTGACCATCCCACTCCTGCCTTTGTGTCCACTGATTATATTGTTTCGGTATAAGCGATAAAGGAAGTGGGATCCACTGTGATTTAGCCAATGACATAATTAAGCCTATAATAGGCCTACATGTTTAACTGCAATGGCCCGTTGTGTGAAACTGGTAATTCTTAGTGAAAATATCAAAGCTTATCTGCCAGGCATTTACCATGAACAGACCATTCTACCCTCGAACATGATACAGTGTAACAGTGTGACCCTCCTCTGAATTTGAGTGTGACAAACCATGAAATAACGACCATGATTTACAGTCTACCCTTTGGAATGATTGTGATAGTGTCTGTCATTTTCTCAAACACTTTGCGGTATAACGTGCTCAGACATACCCGTCTCCACGTGGAGTGGTGTTTGACAGTGCCCGTCTGCCCATGGTGGTCGGGAGGTCTAACGGCCTCTGGCTTGTGAATGTTGGGAGGCAGTCAATAGACCGCACAGAGGGAGGGCGTGATTGGACAGGATGTACTGTTCTGTGACCCTCCTGGAGATCTGAGACTGTCTGACTAGAATCATATGAGGCACTAGATTTCTGCAGAGTTTGAGGTGGTGGGACATCAGTAGATCCATATTCCACTGTTGAAGCTTGTGGATTTGATGAATAATTCAAATTCTCATCTGAGACGATTTTCTCCCTTGGGAGTTTATCTTCTTTTGGTCCTTCAGAAGCACCCTGGGTAGTGGTGCCCACGTCCACTGGCTGGATTGCTTCTCTCCGGTCCTCATTTCTAGTCATTTCCTGGCAGCTGTGGTGCTCTGCTGGAGTTTGGCTCTGTGTAGCTATCAATATTGTTACAAGTTCTTCTGAGCCTCTGTCTTCATCTCTGGGTCCAGTACGTTCTAAGAATTCTGGTCCTGCAAGACCACTTAGCACATCTTTGCTCGGATCATCATTCCTTTTATTATGTTGTGTAGAGTCCTTGTTCTCCTGTACTTCTTTAACTCGCACAGCTGGTATAATCCTTGTATTCCTGTTCAGATGATCTCCATCTTCAGAAACCGTGCGATGGGGTTCGCTGTGATGGGAAAGATTTGACTCAGCACATCCTGACGTATTAAGAATTACTTCATTATCTGTGATTGCGTTGTCATGGTTTCCACCATGCAGCTGTGGCCTGTAGACAAAACAAAACATCACAAAGTTTAATTGAAGTGTTTAGGAGTTAACAGTGTGTTACAAACTAGAGATGCAACGATACCACTACTTTTTTTCAATCCGATCCGATACCGATTCTTGGATCTGAGTACTTGCCGATACCGAGTACCGATACCGATACTACTACCACCAAAACAACCCCCAAAAAACTATTAGGCAAAATGCAATTAATTGGAAGACAGGTTTTTATTTTATTCTCTGCTTCTTACGAGTGATGATAAATGAGAAATAAACATTTTCTGGGAAATTTTCTGGGAATTATTGTAGATTTTCCACATTTTAATCAAACAAAATATCCATTAACTATTTTGCACTGTCTCCAGGCGGGCCACCACTCCTTCAGATTTCTTTTTTTTTTTACTTGCGAGCACTAAGGTAAACTACAGATAACTATTACCCCTTTCACACCGAAATTCACGCGTTGATGTAGATTTTTCTCACCAGGATCGACCCGCCTTTGCTCGGCATTAGGGCACTTTCAAGCTTCCAGCAGTCGGGTGTCTGAGACGCTGTGAGGGCTGCTTGCCTGTGTTTTTCTCTGTCTGCTAAACACTAATAAGGAGGCAGTGTTTCTCCACGCAGAGACCCTCTGACATGTTCTCCAAAAGCATTGATGTCCGTCACATCGTCCGCACACTCACAGCCCGGGGAAACACCGCCAGCTGGTCGGACCGCAGACGCTTAAAACGCCGCTTTCTGCCGACACGGAGCAGAGACGAGCCGTGGATCGGTGCCGGTACCGGTACCGGACCATTGCTGGACCTTTAGCTCCTCCTCTGAGGACACTTTTTGTGGCTGATTTACAGAAAAAGGACTGAACGGAGGAAACGTTGCAATGGTGTGGTCTCTGAACTTGGTATTGGTTCTTGGTATCGGCGAACTTTAACGAGAACGAGTATATTAGACCAGTACCGGCCCGATACCTGATACCAGTATCGGTATCGATGCATCCTTACTACAAACTGAGATGATGGCTGGACAGTGAGGACTAAACGTTGTACCTGGTGAAGCTCTTATCCTGTGAAAGACTGGGTGGTGGATCTCTTGTTGAACTGCTCAATTTTCCCTCAAATGGGATTAGAGTCTGAGAACCTCCTAATCTGCAGTCCTCTCTGGAGTCGTGTTCTCTGATCAAGGCAGATATGAAGTCTCTGGGTCTGGAGAGGGTGACTGCGTTTGTCTGGTGCTGGCAATCCAGAGTTCCTTGATCTCCGACAAGTGCTGGTCCAAAAAACAGGGGCTCATGTGGGACCATTGCTGTGTCCTGGGAATCTGGGTGAGAGACATGCAAACACATTAATCGTGGATTGCAAAATAATCATCATGTCACTATAAACCAATCCACTACATCTAGAAGCCATGCATCGCCATGGCCTCCTGAGGGACAATGTTAGTCTTTCTGTGTGGACACTTTGGCATTATCTTGAGGACGAAACAGCTAAATCTCCAACAAACCCATGTCACACATTTTGGAAAAGGTAACCTACCATTCTTAATGATCTCAGCTGTCTTTGTCTTCTCCTCGTGGAGCTGTTGGTGCTCCCAGCTCCTGGTTCGGCTCTCGGTCTTGTTTTGCATCTGACGTAATGTATGGCTTTTAGTTTGGATCCTGGTTTGGGTAAAGGTTGTGCTCTGGACTTTGGCCTGGGAGTGACTTTGTAAAGCATTCCTCGTCACTGGCTGGGCATCTGCTTGATGTTTTGGCTTGGCTAGAGTTGAACCATGACATACAGTGGCATGTATGTAACCTTGGGTGTCAGGTTTTGTCTGTTGTGGTCTGCTGACTTCCATCTGGCACTTAGTTTGAGAGTCAACCATCTGTCTTTTAGGCTGGAACGGAGATAAATCTCCAGAAAGTCTAGACAAGGACCAGGACTGGTTCTGTATGATGCTGGCCCGCTTTTGATGTAGGGGGACCTTCATGGTGCTGGCTTTAGCACTATACATTCGGGCCAATGTTTGGACTTTGCTAAGAATGCGCTCAGAGTTCTCCATCAGTGAAGGGTCCACTGCAGGGTTGGCTTCGAAAAACCCGATACTTGCCATGTCTGATCCCATTCCTTCAAACAAGGCTCGGTTCGCCGTGACAATCTTAGACTGTCGGGACCATCTACCCACCTTTATCTGATTGGGAAGACCCTCAAGGTGACCGGTTGTCTTGATTGCATCTCTGTGTTTGCCTCTTGTCCAACTGGAATGAGATGTGGTCTCGTTTTTCTGACAGTCTTGTGTAGATGTTAGATCTCTTGGTGATTCTTTGCAGCTTCCGCTCTGTTGTTCTGTTGGATCTGCTTGGTTTTGTCCTTGGCCATTTAAGAGAGCTTGTTCTGACACAGAGCTCTGGCTTGTTTTGTCACTGCCATTGTTGGTGGTGACAGATGGGCTATCTTCTTCAAGTGAATGAACTTCTTGTTCTCCATGAACCAGAAGAGTTTTCACTTCCTGAAAGTCCTCCATTTCTTCCTCTGGCTCTTCTTTGCAGACCTTTACATCGTGGTCCAGAGATTCTGCTTTCGATACAACAGGTGTTTTGGAGTTTGACACCTGAATAAGCTCCATTAGATTTGGAGTCTCTCTGTCCTGCATCAAGCTGGACACTGGTGTTTCAGCTTCTACACCCTCTTCCTCTGCTTCAAAATTCTGGGAGTGGAATGGTTTTTCCACTTGTCCTTCAGCTTCTGCATTGGATGCGAGTGGGGTTTGAGGGGAGGTGGGACCAGTGGTGGAACTGGGCTCGACCTGTGGATCCGTCACACTATGGACTGGCTCAGCTGTTTCACACGGGCTCTGCTCACTCTCTGGCTCCCCTCCCTGTCCACCTACATTAAAGCGCCATACAGACTCCTTCACCAGGCCGGATGGGATTTGTGAGAAACTGCTTCTTCTCCTTGGTGTTCCTCCTTCTGTGAGTCTATCCTCATCTTCCTCTTCTACCTCAGCCTCAGCTGCTGCCTCATAATAACTTCTGATCTTTTCAATGATCTTCTTGTCACGCTTGGTGAGAGCAGAGCCTCTTTTGGGTGGCTTACGGCTAAGACTGGGGTAAGGATCTATATTTGAGGAACTTGAGGCTTTCACATCTGCATCATCTCCAGGTAAATGAAGAGTGACTTCTCTCTCATCCCCCGCTGAGGTGGTGGGAACCTCTGAAGTAAGAGTAGATGAGGAGACAGGGGTTTCTCTCTCTCCTTCATCTGTGGTTTTCTCTGTGTCTCTCTGTTTTTCCACCTCTTCTTGTGGCGTGTCTTTATTTGCCTCCACTCCCTTTTCCACTCGACTGGTTGTATCTGGAATTTCTTGGCTTTGGCTTGGAATTGTGTCATTATCAATTTCAATCCCATCATCAAAGCAATCGTGCTGGCATCGGGAGGTGCTGCCGTTCCCACTTTGCTCCTCATTTTGCTCCGGTTGCAATGTGATTGTTTGCTCTGGGCAAGAGGGGGAGGAGAGCGGGGGCAGAGGACAAGTGAAGTTGTCTTTATCACAAGGAGGCTCGGTCTCTTTTGGCTGATCCAGGACCTGCTCCTAAACACAAAAGAAAGGGGAGTGTGGTATTTGGTGACACAGGCTCCACATCTCACAAAGGTTTAGAGCAAGCACAGTCATGTGGAGCATACCGTGTTGTCAGGATGGATGGAGGCCAGGCCTTCCCTGGCTCTGCTCTGGTTGATGAACTCCAGGATCTCCTCTGTGATGGACAGCGTAGGAGGAGAACATAGGGAGGTCAACCCCTCCTCTTCTTCATCCTCCTCACAAGAGCAGGGAACAGAAAAGTATTTGGTATTAGATTCAAATAACCCTTCAGGTCTGACCACATCTTATATTTAACTTGGTTAAAATAGTTTTCATATCAAATTGAACTTATCTGATGTGATGGTCTGTATAACTGTATAAATAACAACGTGTAAATCACTTTTTATCGTTTAAACTAGCCCTCTTGTTGTTTGCTCGGCAACTGCATCGCGCCATATCTACCTTTACAACTTTCCTTGACGTGAGATCAGAAAATGATTATGTTATCTCACTGTTATATAATATAATTCCATATTATGCAATGCTATTTATTATCACTTTAGTGACACGCCTGACCCAGATTATACCTCCTCCTCCTGTTTTGGTTGAAGCGGCTTAGTGGGCTCGGCCTCCACCTCGATGACAGACGATGCGAGTGTGCTGCTGCTGCCTGCTGAGCCCAGGCTGTCGGCCTGACACAGCTCGCCCTCGCTGCCTGCTGGCTGCAAAAACACCACACCAAGGCTGACAGTGACTTTTTCAGCTTGGAGTCTGATTGGCACACCATATCAATCTGAAACATCTGAAAAGCAACCAGTGCTCTATCCCTTTCACACATTTAAAACGTGCATTTCTACATTTCTACATCCATTGATTCACTGTGATGGAAAGCCTAGATTCTCTCAATTCTGGTGAGTTGTATTCACAGTTGCATGCAAAGCTGCAAGGCATCGGGGTGTTAATATGCATTTGGTGACCTGGAAGTGTTATTGCAAGGTACAAAATGCCTTGTGTCGGTCACTGGAGAGTCTGACATTTTACACGCCTGAAAACATGATGACAACACATCCTGCACATAAATGAGCATGGTCCTACCTTCAAGGCTGGAATAATTCCCAGGTTGCACATCAGGGGAGAGGAGATGAACGAGAGTAAGAGACAGACAGACAGACAGACAAGTTGATTATTTTGCAGTGTGAGCGATTTGTTGGTCATTAATGTGAGTTTATCTGTTCAACAGGCAAACGGAAACGTAGATGGACTGAATTACAAAGGCTTCATGTGTAACACCATCAGAATGATCTAAGAAATCATCTGGATACCCAAACATCTATCTTTATCATCTTTTGTGCAACTAGCTCTTGCATGGTACATGGGAGTGATTGTTTGGACTTTTCATTTCTTAAATTAAAAACTCTTTTGTTAGCTGCCTTGTGTGTCATGGGCAGAGACAATCAGGATTTAATGAATCACAGTCCTGCTACTCTTTGAAATGTCTTTCAATGAACAGCCTTGTTTTTCACTATTTTCATTTTCTATTGCTCATCTGGGACTTGCTTACCATTGGGATGAAACACTGCTTCAATGTCTTTTGCAGGAGCTGCAAGACAAACGGAGATGGGCTCAGTTGGCCAACCGCCCGAAACATCGGAAACATGTTGTGATGAAACTTTTTCTGTCCCTTCTGTATAAAAGCCACACAAGCACGGCTGGAAGCTGTGGCTCAGAGTCTCTGAAGCAGGAGCAGCCTGAGGGACGTGGTGGGAGCACTTTGGTACAAGAATGAGGTCAGCATGTGGACTCAGAGCAAGTGTCAGTTGTTCAGTCTGAGGACGGGCAACATCACTCATGAACCTGGCACGATAAACCCAGATAGACTTTCAGAAGGTGTGGCTCACTGAACACGTCGATCCAGGGATCAATCGGGCGCACGGCTGCTGCTGCTGTTTCTGTCTCTCATGGACCTCCTTTCTCCAGGAGTGTCTTTGCATACCTGACTGTCTTCTGGTGCGTCTGTACGGAAGGTTTCCCTCCAGCAGCAATGGAAGGCCCTTCCTGGATTTCTCTGGCGTGTACATCATCAGCTCTGGAGGCTCTGGAGGGACAAAGATAGTTGCTTTTTTTTTAATTGGAGACATTCATTCATCATGGTGTAGGCACTTCACACCCAGAAACTTCAAATACAACACACCACAAAATGACTCAATGTGCCCCTGACATCCCCTGGAGTCCCAACCAGCATCACTTAAACCCTTTTTGTAATGTTTTCTTCATAGGAGAGGAGAACCAACCCTGACCTGACTGGCGCCGACCACGGTGATATCCATGGATGTCGTCCAATCGTGGTGAAGCAGACAACCTCTTGAGGTTATCCTGCTCAAACGGAGGAGCTGCAACACAGACAGAGGGTTGGGGGGTTGGTCACACAAGCAGCTCGAGCTAACAAGGAGACATGCAGGCTGAGGCCTTCCACCTTGGAAACTACATTAGCTGCATGCATGTGCGTTTGTTTGTTTACAGATTTTACTTCAGAATGTAAGTACTAGTAAAGTTACAAGCAGTGTGCGAAATACAGGGGACTCCGGAGGGGTCGGAAACCCCCGATTAACCCATGAAACGCCCTGAAAAGCTCAAATCTAAATTTTAATGTCTAATATTCAATTTTTTTGCCGAGCGGAGCCAAACGCTCCTGTGCCCGTACGGAAACTAGCCACGTGCAAGCGCTACACACGAGGTGTAACAGCGAGAGTCTCACGCTAGAAATGGCTAGCAAGCAAAAGCAGAGTTCACTAGCAAACTTTGGATTCCTTAAACGATATCGCCCTCCACCGTCGTTGTCGTAGTTGTGGTGCGGACTCTGACATCCACGATTTTTAAAACAATATATTTATGGTTATCTTC
The DNA here is from genome assembly GCA_903171835.1 of Mullus surmuletus. Lineage (NCBI taxonomy): Eukaryota > Metazoa > Chordata > Actinopteri > Syngnathiformes > Mullidae > Mullus > Mullus surmuletus. Next base: position 266,756 of record CAESWR010001233.1, read on the forward strand.
ATATTTATAATTCTTGGTGTGGATGGATATTTAAACGGCACTTCGAATCAGACATCGTAAACCAAAAAAATACCTCTCTGGATTATTTGTGCTGGAGCCGAGCATTTAAACCCCCCCCCCCCCCAATTCCACAGTACAGTTCACACACTGCTTATAAGCTCAATGCTGTCTTGAAGTCTTTTGAAGAACTCATTGTATGGCTTTTCTGATTTTCAGTCTTCAAGATAACAACCAGTCAAGTGAATGGTGGGCTTTGGTGGGTTTGTGTGTAAACTCACACTGACAGAAGTTGTCTCCAAGGACCTGTCTTGCCTGAAAGTAAGACAACAAAATATACAACTATGTCACCCAGTGAATCTTTCACAGCTTCAAAAACATGTTGAACAATAAAGAAGATCATAATTTTGATATTTCAAGAATTACATGTCGATGTTTTTCCCTGCGTGCAGCTCCAACAGAGCTTCTAGGATCCATTCAAAAAGCAACACTGATATTTTAAAATGAATGTTGTGCTTCTCCCTCCGTGAGATTCTCTCTCGCTTCATTTGGCAAAGATCCAGGCTGAGACATTCTTTTTTTTCATGCATGCTGGTTAGAGGAGATGTCTACTGGGGGAGGAGATGCTGGGAGAAGAGATGCTGGGGGAGGAGATGCTTGGAAAGGAGATGCTGGGAGAGGAGATGCTGGTTAGAGAAGACGCTGGTTAGAGGAGATGCTGGGAGGGGAGATGCTGTTTAGAGTAGATGCTGGGAGGGGAGATGCTGGGAGAGGAGATGCTGGTTAGAGGAGATGCTGGGAGAGGGGATGCTGGGGGAGGAGATGCTGGGGGAGGAGATGCTGGGAGAGGAGATGCTGGTTAGAGGAGAGGTTAGAGGAGATGCTGGTTAGAGTAGATGCTGGGAGGGGAGATGCTGTTTAGAGTAGATGCTGGGAGGGGAGATGCTGGGGGAGGAGATGATGGGGGAGGAGATGCCTGCTGTGTCCCAAGCCGCCTGGAGGAGCCACGGTGCTTCAACAACCGGGCTTACCTCATGTGCTTAGTTTCCTCATGTGTGGACAAGATGCTCGACAGAGTGATAATAATAATAATAATAATAATAATAATAATAATAATAATAGTAATAATAATAATAATAATAATAATAATAATAATAATAATGATAATAATAATGATAACATTAGTATTATTAATGTTACACCTATTGATACTGTGTGTAACCATGCAGTAGGAGGTATAATATAATGCTATATTATTAAAATAATAAATTGTTACAATGCTTATAATTATAATCATTATATTTATAACACAGTCCAGCCACTTCTATAGGAGCAGAAGAATCCTGACTTCTGACGTGGTGCAGCACTTCTCCAGATGACCAACAGGTGGCAGCAAAGATTCGCAAATTGGACTTGACTTACTGGGCTCCTGCTGACCTTTCCACGCTTCCACTGGTCCCAGTGACATTAACAGTGGTGACAGATTGATATCATGTTGAAGTATGGAAGTCAGTCCCACTTCCACAAATATCATGATCTCATTACTGCAGTTCCTCCTACTTCAGGCACCACTAAGGGGGGATTGTTTGCCCGTCCTCCCTCTTACCTTCTGTGGAAGCGAGGCCGGGTGGTTCTCCACGATCAGCTTCTTCAGGTAGTGAACCCACAGTCTCTTCTCCTCCTGGTTCTTGGTCTGTGCGGGGCGACGCCCGGGAAGCGTTAGTGACGCCGTCAACGCACAGCGCAGGCACAACTCAAAGACTCTCACACACACACACACACACACACACACACACACACACACACTGACCTGCACCATGTGCTGCTGCTTGGGGATGGTCTGGTCTGACACCCTGAAGCACAGCGGGTCCTTCACAGTCTCCACCAACAACAGGTTACAACACTGCAGAACACAATCAAAGCGCTCTGCTCAGGAGGCTCGGCCAATCACAGCGCTTTGCTCAGGAGGCTCGGCCAATCACAGCGCTCAAACTCACAAAGATGTGTGTGCTGTAGACAAAGTGCTCCACACGCTTCTTGGCGATCAGCAGCATCTTGTCAAATAGGAAGAAGGCTCTCTCCTTCTTCACTCTGTGGACTTTGAAGGAACCTTCTAAGACCAGCTCTCCAAACCCACTGAGGTCCGGACCGCTCCAGTTCACCAGCAGGGACTCAATCTCCTGGGGGGGTGAAAGGTCACAGGTCAGGGTGAGGCAGACACAGGAGAGAAACAGTCCAGAGAGACAGGAGATCCAGAGAGACAGGAGAGAGGAGGTCCAGGATGCAAACTGTACTTCCTGACCTGTGACCTCCAGCTTTAAAGAGATCAAAGTCAGATCAATAGAGAAGCAGATCAGCTTTTCCCACAGAAAGGAGCCATGATCCTTTTTTTAGGGCAGAAAGTCAGCGACTCCAGCTGTGGAGGTGACCTTTGACCTCAATAATGAAAAAGGCAAAGACACACGGATTGGGTTCGTGAAGTTAAGTGCTTATGAACGTGACAGCGAGCTTGTTTGATAAAAACTGCAAAAACTAAGATGGCTGCCTGCTGCTGAGCAGAAAAAAACTAAGGCCGACCCTTAATCCCCGTCCTCGTCTTTCCTCTCGTCCTCGTCTTTCCTCTCGTCCTCGTCTCTCCTCCCGTCCTCTAGTCCTCGTCTCTCCCCCCGTCCTCGTCTCTCCCCTCGCCCTCGTCTCTCCTCCCGTCCTCGTCTCTCCCCCCGTCCTCGTCTCTCCCCCCGCCCTCGTCTCTCCCCCCGTCCTCGTCTCTCCTCTCGTCCTCGTCTCTCCTCCCGCCCTCGTCTCTCCCCCCGTCCTCGTCTCTCCCCCCGCCCTCGTCTCTCCCCCCGTCCTCGTCTCTCCTCCCCTTGTCTCTCCTCCCGTCCTCTAGTCCTCGTCTCTCCTCCCGTCCTCTAGTCCTCGTCTCTCCCCCCGTCCTCGTCTCTCCCCTCGCCCTCGTCTCTCCTCCCGTCCTCGTCTCTCCCCCCGTCCTCGTCTCTCCTCTCGTCCTCGTCTCTCCTCCCCTCCTCGTCTCTCCTCCCGTCCTCGTTAACTTGCGCTCCGTCATCAGTCGGTGAAGTAGGATCCAGTCCTCAAGTTCACGTCTGACCAAGCAGATACCAAATCCCTGGATGTCAACTTGATCCTCCCCGATCCTCCCACTTTACCAAGTCTGCTCTGGAGCTGACCCTCCTTTTCACAGCAAATTACCCAGAATGCTTTTCACCGCAAGATGGTGACGTCATTGAGTATGCTGCTGTTCCAGTGGCAGAACTACCGCCCTCCCGTCCTCGGTCGTCTCTGCTCCTGACGACAACTTGCAAGTCTGAACCACCGAGGAGGCGAGTCGGTGCTTTCCGAGGTCGGGGACTGAGAACCGGCCTAAGATGGCTGCCTGCTGCCGTGCTGAAAAACAACTAAGATGGCTGCCTGCTGCTGCGCGGAAAAACTAAGATGGCTGCCTGCTGCAGAGCAGAGGAAGGTTTACTGGAATAATAAAATAATTATACTACAACAAAAAACCAAGTGAGAGGAAAAGTGTTAACACTCAGCTGGAACCACAACACAAACACACACACATGCGCGCTCAGGTATGCCCCCCCCTGCGAGCATGTCCGCGTGTGAGGGAACAAGTCAATAACATGTTCCTGTGTGCGAGTAATGATGTCAGGGGGAAGTTGTGGAATGCGTTAGGGTAATAGTTTGACACCCAGAGGTCAGCTGCGTGACCCCGTTTGCCTCTTTACGGGCCTGGAGAGGAAACGCCGGCGTAGGCTCGGAGAGGACGCGGAGGACGGTCAGCTCGCCCAGAAATGTTGCGTGTGTGTGTGTGTGTACCTGCAGCCGTATGGCGTGCTCCTGCTTCCTCTTCATGTCGTTGATGTACCAGGCGACCGCCGTCATGGTGATGATGGCGTCCTCCACCACCTCGTAGCCGGGGTCGCTCTTATCAAAGTGTTTGGACAGCTCCTGAGACGGGAGGGGGGAGACGGGTGTCCATTAAAGCTGTCTGTCTGTCTGTCTGTTCGCCTGTCTGTCTGTCCCAAAGTTGTTTCCTGCGAGTCAGGCAGCGGTTTGTCTCCTCCAGAAGAGGACGCCTCCACCCAATAAAAAATCCTGATTCAGATGATTCAATCCTGATTTCAAATAAATGTAAACATTTAATCAATAACAGTGAAGTCACTTGTCACTCGTTCCGCCACTGAGTGAAGTTTGAGGTTTTGCTGAAGAAGTTACGCGGCATTTAATTTATCATTAAATTGTTGCTCTGGAAGGTTTTTGAAGCGATCAATCCAGTGGAGGATGAAACAGAAGCAAACAACAGAAGCCTGTGACTGGCTGATGTAGCAGTTTGACAGAGCAGCAGCTGAGGATTGTGGGAAGCGGTGTCAAACGCACGTGCGGTGGTGTTTAAAGTGGTCGGCTGCGGAGCGAACAACAGCGACACACTGCAGACAAAGACTATGCAGCAGAGACGCCGCTTTCTCCCCATTTCATCAGCCGGCTCTGCTCGAGGTGGGCTGCCACTGGAACCAGTCAGAAAACCTTATTGGGAACAGCTGCGTGTGTGTGCTGTGTCTCCTGGAGGAGTCTGTCGGCTCTTCTTTGATGGTTTTTAAGCGCCACTGATGGTTCCATGGTGAGCCGGGAGTCCTCGGCTCAGCTCTGTTTGTCTCAAAGAAATCAAAGACTTCACTCATGTGTCGCCGCAACGAGCGACCAGCTGAGGAATAGAAGGGTTTGTCTTGGTGCGTCAAACAGTTCCCATGTTTCTCTGATGTCACGCTGGCTTGTGCTGACTGAGGTTATTTGATGAAGCCATCTCAGCCGACGACTCTTCTGCCTCACATCTGTTCCGGAGCTCACATCTGGCTGTGCTCAGTCAGCAGCATCAGTCCTGGATGCACCTGAATCACTACAAACATCCGACTGTCAGCTCTGCTGCCGGCGCTCCGCTGACGGAGGCAGTCGTGTCACGTATCGGGACGAGGGAAAGAAACCAGAAACTCACACACGGCTCGTGTTTAAACTCAAGGAGGCGACATATGGAGGGTCCGAGTCCACGGATGTCCTCCGTTTCTGCGCTGCGGCGGCGGTGGCCTCAGCCAGACGCTCTGTTTACTGGCAGGAAACAGCACTGTTGCCTGGAAACTGAAGCTTTGAGCTCAGCTTCCACTGGGAAATCTGCTCGTCCGGCTGATTTCTCTGACGTTCTTGAAGCGGTTCAGCCGAGCGCTGCGAGCGCAGCCATGTCAGACGCGCAGCGAGCACATGAGCACACAATAAACAGCCATATAAAAATGATAACAGCCCAGAGCAAAGACGACGTGACATTACTTTCCAAATACCTCAACCAACATCAGCAAATCCCAGCACACGGAGGTCAAAGCTGAAGCTGGAGGCCTGGAGCTGCTGCGTGAGGCGCACAGACAGACTGAGGCTGTGACGCCGAGAGGCCGCGGGGCCAGAAAATGCATCAGTCAAAGGGGCTTTTTCTTCTTTTCCAAATCCTTACAATGTGGCTTAGATAATATCTGATGACTTTTCTCTAATTCTATAATCATTCTGTAACAAAGTAACAAGATTTAAACTGCAGAGATGGAATATTCATCTAAATTCTGACAGAGAAAAAAGCAGGAGGAGGAGGACGACGAGGACAAGGAGGAGGAGGAGGAGGAGGAGGAGGAGGAAGAGGAAGAGGAGGAGGAGGAGGAGGAGGAGGAGGAGGATGACGACGACAAGGAGGAGGAGGAGGAGGGGGCCGTACCTGCAGCAGGAGGTGGTATTTGAGGATCCGCTGCACTGGTTTGAGCAGGTACGTCTCCAGCGGCAGAGAGTGGCTCAGCATGGTCTGTCTCTCCTGGAAGAAGCGGACCAGGCTTTCGTTCTTCATGCAGTCCCTCAGCACGGCCACCGAGCTGTGGAGCCAGGGGGACACCATCAGCACGCTGGGACCCTCAACCCTCTCCCCCCTTCCTCTCCCACTTCTCCCAGTGGAACTAGCCTCCACTGCTGACAGCAGTGATGCCAACAGATGTTAGAAACTGCCCATCATCTCACCCACAATAACGCAAATTCAGCAAACATCTGACTCTCCATACTGACCCATGGCTTGGCAGCCTGGCGAGAATAAAGACATTTAGAAGTCTCTTCTCCTCATCGGTTCCATCAAGAACCGGATCACAGATACTCTTATGAAGGCGACAAAGCGGAATCTGGCCGACGCTGAAGGATCTCCAGGTGAGATGACAAGAGCAGTGCTGTGGATTTACGAAAACAGAAGGGAGAACAAAGCGAGGAGAAGTGGCGGGAGGTGAAAGGCGGAATGGGACGCCCCCCCAGATGACGGCTGGGGGGGGGGGCAGATGGAGGACATTATGAAGTGACGATGTAGGAGGACGAGAACTCTGCAGCTGTCTGGAGCGCTGACAAACATTCATCAAGCTTTATAGGAGGAGGAGAGGAACAAAGCTGCCAAAATGATGTGAGATTTTGTAGAAAAAAATGCAGGACAGAACAAGATGTTTGACATTCATCACGATTTCAACAAAGACAAAGGGACAAAGGTAGAAACACTGGAGGTCAGACAAGCAGAGGGGGAATCCCGCCGCCCGCTGAGCAGAGACGGCGGGAAGAGGGTCAAACTCTGTCCAGGAGACGAAGGAGGAGACAGGAGAGGAGGGAGGTGGAGAGCACAGCTGATGGAGGCTCCTCAGCTGACTAACATCCATCAGAGCGCAGCGCCGAGTCAAACAACGCTGGCCGTCGCTGTGACAGCTGAAGGCTGAAGGAGCGCACAGAGGAGGTCAAGGTAGAGACGGAGGAGAGGAGAGGAGAGGAGAGGAGGGGAGAGGAGAGGAGAGGAGAGGAGAGGAGACGAGAGGAGAGGAGAGGAGAGGAGCCCNCCCCCCCCCCCCCCCCCAGATAGACGTTAATCACGCCAGCGCTAATATCTTCTGCAGATGCAGCATGAGTTCAGCAGCCAATCGGAGGCATCGCAGACGCCAGCGTCCCCGAATGGGACCTTTGCATTCTGATGCTTTTCAGCAACACCAACCGTGTACGTTTTCACCGTCTACAGGAAACATCCGTCTGGTTCTTGCAAAGGACTCGTCGCTCGAATGGAACCTCACACTGCATTCCACGTTTACCTGCTGAGGTCTTTTGGGAGGATTGGGGTCGACATCTGAAGTCAGGCTGAGATGATCTGAGCCACGTAGCAGCTGCAATTACCCAAAGTCTGCCAGAGATGAGAAGCCAATGCGCTCTCCGATAGTCACCGTCTGAGTGTCACCTCGGCGGCGGCGGAGAACACGAGCAAAAACAAAGGCTCTGCAGATGCCGTTAAAGCAGCGCTCTTACTGAGCTGCCACCAGCTGGGAGCTGAGCTCTACGCACAGGAAGTGCTGTGTTGTTTTTTTAGCCTGACTTCATGGGAACCTGTCCAAGCAATTTCTAGGAATGTCTTGGGTGCATTTTTCATATCGACCATATGCTTTCCATTCTTCATGCAGAGGATCTTGTTTATGAGGCCGCGCTTGTTCTGCAGATTGCAGTCTCGCCGCTCAGCCTCTGCTCAGCCGCCGCTCAGCCTCCGCTCACACATCCACCTTTAACCATTTGTCTGTTGTTGCTTCAGAGCAGCAGAGAGCGACTTAGCCCCCACACACCCCCACCTCTTGATGGTGGAGGACACATGTGACTCTAAGGTGATCCATCCTCTGAAGAGCTCATTTAACAAGAGATCATTCAACATGTCTGCTTTACAAGATGTTTGAAATGACTGGACGAGAGCTCACAGACAAATGACTCCGATTGAACACTTTTCTGACCTAATCTCCTCATCAGCAGTAACCACCTACACTGCAGCCCACTTGCAGGAGATCTCTGCTGAATATATTTGAGAACCACCATCTTTGAACAGAGGAGTTCACACTTTGACTCAGGTGATGCGGTTAACGATGTACCACAGTATCAACGACACACATGAGCGCTCGGGGTCGACAGCGACCACTCTGGAATGGGACCAACGCTGCTGCACTTCAATAGCTGAAACTCCAAAAATGGCAACGGAAGAAGCTTCTTGGAACGAGAGACGAAACATTGGGGTGACCAATTAAATCAAGCAGATGACGATGGCATGGTGAGGGTCTCAGACGCAAACACGACTCGGTTTGGGGCTGAGATGATTCTGCTTGTGGGATTTCAAACCTCATTCAAACTGTCTTATGCAAGCAATGGATGGACGGTGGGCAAACAGCAACAGCTGGAAGGCTTAACCCAGTTAAGAAGCAAACGTGGGTGTCAAAGTGAAGCATCGTCACCAACATCCACAAATCACAGCCTGTCATTGAGTCTGACTTCAGCAGCTCGCAACCGTTGGTGCTTTAATGCGCTTGCAGTCAGAGCCTTGCTGGAGTGTTTGGCTCCTCCCTTCCAACTCGGTCACCTGTGCTCGTCCTCCTCAGCCTCCTCCGGCTCCACAGCTCATCAATTTGCAGCATAAAAAAAAAAAAAGTGGATGTTAGCGGCATAAATCAGCCGCGCGTCTGCCTGGTCCCTCCCTCTGGATCGACCTGCTGCCATCACATCCACGTCTGCTGATGTCGTTTTTTTTTGATAGCAGCGACACTTTGCGTCGGTGTGTCGTGAAAGAAAAGATTTCAGGCTTTCGCTGTTGGCGAATTTCAGATGCCAACAAAGCCGCATTCCTGGAGCCGCTCTTATTTGGCGCGCGCCTCCTTTTACGGGGAAAGCTAACCAAACAAAGACTGTGGTCTCGTGTTCCCGGCGGTGCTGCACTGGAGTTCACAAACCTGCAATCCAGCAGATTTGCCTCCAAATCTGACCCAGTGGATCGCAGTGGAAAAAATGTAGAGCAGAGGCTGACAGAGAGCGACTGTCTTCTCTTCTGGTAATTACATTACTGTCACATTGGGAATTTACTGAGCACTTTGATTTTGAAATAACACACATAGCATCTTCTAAATTGATGGCCACTACTTGCCAAAGTACATTAATTCAAAACAGCATTCTGGCTAAATCAGAGAAAGCCCGATTCCAGAGGGGGGGATTGCCATCGGGGTCCAGCAGGAAGTCCTTCAGCGAGGTGTGAGGACAGAAGAGCCGACCTTCAGCATCCAGGCAGACAAATAGCGGCAAATATTCATTTAAAGCAACATATACATGTTTCACCTCCCATTGGATTCTTCTTTAATACTAACTCATTACAAGCTGTTCCAGCAATTCCAAATCCACGCAAGAATCTGGATCAAGCGTTCCATGTAAAGTTCAACACAGTAGGCCGCGACCCAGAGTGAGACCCAAATCTGCAGACCAACAAGCCAACCGACAGCAGCAGTTTGTAAAACCTGGGCCGGCTCAGCGGGTTTTCCCCTCCAGCATTGTGTGTAATGATGAGTTTTCCTGATATCGGTGGTGTTGGACGCGATCCTCCGCAACAGAAGTTAACAGAAGTCAGCCTACTTCACAAAAGGCATTTAGAGGTTTATTATCACACAGGAAGACGCCTCCCAAATCACCACAGTCCACCTTAAAAAGCCAAACACGCCCAACAACACGCAAATCTGCTCTTTTCCAGTCAATGTTTTGCGCCTTTCTACTTAATTAGAGGATTGTTTTTGAAGTTTCTCTCGGCTCACAGTTGCGTGTTTGCTTCCTGTTTTCAATGACACTGATTTTCTGACTGATCTGCTCTTTCTGATCTGCGTTTTGGTAATCTGTGGTGATGAGGTGGCTGCCTGATGGAGGTGGTGTGTTTGAGGAGGCCTTTGCTCACTTCAAAGGCTGTTCTCAGAACCAAGGACCGTCTTCAACGTTTAGTATCATGCAGCACGATAAGGAGACGGCGACGGGCAGCCAGGAGAAGCATCGGTGCGGCACTGAAAGCTGCATCCTCCAGACTCACTGCCAGATTTTGTGGTGGTCTGAAAGCGTTTGACCTACTTATTTGAACAGCACTTTAATGGAGCTGTAAGGAGGCGACAGGCGGGGAGCACGGAGCTGAGTGAGGGTGAAGGCAGGGTCGACTCCCTCCTCACGATAGAAGCCGACCCACTGGCTGCACTGGAGGGATTTCAATGCACACACACAGTCCATGTGCCGACGTCAGTGGAGGCTTTTAGTGTGTATATATATGCAATAACTTAAGCGTATTAACATGTAAGCGCGCACACGGCGCTGGGCGGCGATCCAGGCAAACATCTGTCAGACTGATCGGGTGGAGATGGTGTGTGAAATTAGCGGTGATTCTCTCGGAATCTGGAGAATAAAAGGCAAACACTCATACATATGTCTGTTCTCTCCACACACGTTAACACAGAGAACAAGACAAAGACGCAAAAAGAGGGCGAGGAGAGGCGGCGGAGCGACAGCTTTCAACAAACAACAGCAGTTGTTCGGCCATATTAGATCATTTTGCTGATGTTGCTCATAAAGAAATCCTCCATGACTACCAGACGCTTTTTTTTAATGAATAAAAAATGTTCACTGAGCTCATCGTTCTGGGCTGCACAGGATCTGCTCTGCCATAAACACGGACGATCAGCAGGAAAAAGCAAAAACAGATCTTGGAAGACCCGGGGGGGCACCAACTCACGGAGATCAAACACTCACTGACATCATTCAGTGTGACACTTCCTGAGCTGATCACCGTCCCACCAGTGCAGCGCCAGTGAACCTCCATCAATCCGCTAAGAAACCAGTGGGGGGAAGAAAAAGAGGCTTCGTGTGCTTGTCCATGAATAATCGCCTTCTTCATTGTGAAAGTTATCCAAGCCATTATTGGTCTGCATGCCAACACATCCATCTGACGGCTCCTTTGGCAGATGTTTATTAGCGGCGTGACTAAAATAGAAGAACCTCCCTGAAGCTGCTGTCACATCAGCGCTTTTGTCTGTTGATGCTGGTTTTCTTTCAGGATATCGGTGACGACGAGGCCGATGGCTCGATGTCTGGCTGTTTACAACGTGAGAAATACAAGATCTAAAGAAAGCAAACGTGATGGCACTCACACCTCAAAGGACAAAGGCGAGGAATGGAGTTCCACAGGGCTCCTGTCGCGTATCTCTGCTAAACGCACATATTCTAACAATCACATGTCAAACAGATTCACATAACAAATGATTGCATGTGTATTAGCATCAACTTTCAATTTACATGCAAACCAAAAACCAGAATAAAAAGTTGAAGCCATCCTAAACATCAAGATGAAAGTTGTGTTCATGGGGAACTCACTAAATAAAAAATCACGATTAGTCCTACACACATATATTCATTTTAGGGCTGCAATGATCTGCCTTTTTTTAACGTAATATTAAGAATTAAATGTATCTGGTGCATTTATATAGTACCTGACACATGTTCTGCTGTGCATACTTAGCACCATATAAAACAAACACAGCACCAATGAAAAAATAAATAAATAAATAATAATAATAATAATAATAATAATAATAATAATAATAATTATTATTATTATTATCATTACCATCATCATCATTATAAACAAACAAACAAACAAAAAATAAATAAATAATTAAATAAATAAATGCATGTATCCGATGGAGAAATGCTTGTTCTATTTACACCAATGTAGTTTAGCACCGTGTTACATTTGTGGCATACTGGTGTATTTTTGTCCATGATGCGCTTTTCTCAGAAAAAAGCATTTTTAGGGCTCAAAAAGCAGGACAAGTCCGGGGAACAGAGGACGTCTGTTCACCCTGACGGAACATCATTAGGCAGTGACCATGTTGAAACGATCTAGCTTGGAATTCTGTCTCAGCAGCTTGGGCTGAATGAATGTGGAAGGCGGCGCCGCTCAGTGGATCTGCGGTCGACTGCTCCGGGCTGCCGAGCGCAGATCCACTGAGCTTTCACTGAGCTTTCAGCACAGAGCGCCTCGTCACAGGGAGAGAAAATAAACCTAACATTCCATATTGTTGGATTCACAGGGCGGAGCGAACCCAGAGCACCGCTTCACACCGTTCCCTTCAGAGACATGTATTGTTGCACCCCTAATACACACGCACGCACACACATATATGTATATATATGTATATACATATGCATATATGTGAGAGTTTCCCAGCACACATCGAGGATTGTGACAGGGTTAGTCTTTGTTTCCAGGGTCCAAACTTGACTTCAAACAGTGTGTGCGTGTACTTACTTGGGGTAGTTCATGCAGTAGAGTGTGTAGATGTCAAACGCTTCACTCTGAACAGGAGAGAAAACACATGGCCGTGTTGGAAATAAAGTCAAACACACACTACTGCAAGTTAATCTGAGGTCGGGCTGATGTAATTTAACATAATAAAAACAATTATAAAGCTAATTTTACTCCAATCAGTGCAAAACATGATCAGGATGTTTCCAACAATATTAGATTTATTGCAGGTTTTTAATCACTGCGATCCACTCAATTCATTCATGGTGTGTAGTTTTGCATCAGCACATGTGAACAATATCTACCCACACTCACACACACACACACACACACAGCATGCAGTCAAACTGTATTTATTGGGTGTTCAGCAGCACCAGCAGTTAAATGGAATGTGTTGTAGTGAAAGGAGGTGTGGGGGCGCTCCTGTGTGTGTTTTGAATTCCTGTTTGACTGGGTAGTTTGCTGGTCTCACTGGAACATGCAAGACCTGCAGCTCCTCCCAGCACTCCCAGTTTGCTTGTCTTCATAGCAACACACACACACACACACACGCACACACACACGCACACACATGCAGCCGTACTCACCCTTTCCACGAAGCAGTCGGCGATGGCAGCGGCGTGAGGACTCCTCTCCAGGTCCTCCAGCAGATCACTGAGGAGAGACCAGATGAACGCAGTTTGAGGAAGTTTGACACCTGAACACAACATTTCCCATTTTTCTCTCTCGCGCGTCGTCTGCTCAGCTCTTCTATGCTGCACCTCAACTTCCCCTCGGGAACAATAAAGCTTCACAATACAAGACAATCGATGGGACGGGTATTGACTTTTTGCAGCTTCATTACCAGTTTCAGTTTCAGTTCTGACAGAAATCTGCTGCAGAGCTGCCTCAACATTCTTCTTCTTCTTCTTGTTATTATTATCATTGTTATTGTTATTATCATTATTATTATTATTGGTTCTCCCTGAGGTTTCTTTTGCAGTTTTCTGTTGCGCTGTTGGTATAATGCCTGTAAATGAGTAAATTCCGGCTGAATTGAAATGAAATGAAATGAATTGAATTGAATTGAATTGAAATGAAATGAAATGAAATGAAATGAATTGAATTGAATTGAATTGAATTGAAATGAAATGAATTGAATTGAATTGAATTGAATTGAATGAATTGAAATGAAATGAAATGAAATGAAATGAATGAAATGAATGAAATGAAATGAAATGAAATGAATTGAATTGAATTAAATGAATTAAATGAATTGAATTGAATTGAATTGAATTGAATTGAATGAAATTAAATGAAATGAAATGAATTGAATTGAATTGAATTGAATTAAATGAATTGAATTGAATTGAATTGAATTGAATTAAATGAATTTATTGTCTAGCCACCACGTTTCACTCTATTTTGCTCCAACTCGACTCAAAGTGATAAATGAGATATTTGATTAAATCAGCCAGTGAGAGTTGTCACTGCGCTCTCTCTGGTGAAAGTCACTGGTAATCTAAACCACTGAAAGTCCTCCAGGACCCTCTTGTGTCCAGCTCTTTTGGAATCACACACACACTTATTCCACTCCATCGCAATTTGCCATGCAACAACTGTAACTGTGTGTGTGTGTGTGTGGAGAGTGAAAACCCTTTCAGCATGATAGTAACAGCTGCATCATTAAAATCAAATGATTTGCTCTTAGAGTGTTGCTTCACGGAGACACCAACTGTGACCTATTTAACAGAGGACTGATGGCAGAGGAGAGAGACAGCAGTTGAAGTCGGGTCGAGAGAAAATGAGGAAGAAAAAGGCCAGAACCTTCCAGGCAGAACATCAGCCGCTCCACCACATATGGGCCAGTTTGCTTCGCTGGGAGCCATTAGACACGTTCAGCACTCCAATAAATGAGGAACAAGCACACACACATGCACACACACACACACACACACACACACACACAGAAACAGCTGGCAGACGCTCCCGCTGAAAAAACTCTCCCTCTGTTCCCACAATCCATTTTCATTCTTGTCCCTCCCTGCCCTGCCATGCGCCAAGTATTACACATACACACACGAACCTGTGTGCACCTTTTTCTCGTTTTTACATCCACAGTTTTGACCAACTTTTTTTTGTGCTCAGATCTTAACACGTTTCCATTTCCCACTTGACCTCTGACCTCACTCATTTCTGTGCGTATAATGAGCTGCTCTTTCGATTTCCCACTGTGACATGGGCTCATTTCCTGCTCAATGAGGAGGTTCAACAACCATCAGATTGTTGCCCTGCAGGAAACCTGATTCCGTCTGTGGCTCGGCAGTGGAAAACTCTCGACTCCGCCCCTCGCCGGCGCCGGGTGGGACGCGACACCGGCACCACTGGCTCTGATTAAAGCGGTGAGCATGCATCTGTTTGACCTCTTCTGATTGGCAGAGAAGCTTCACCTGCGTCCAGCTCGGTGAAATCCGTGACAGAGCTGCTGTTGGTCTCTCTGATGATGCTCCTCCAAAGTTCTCAAGGTGTTTTATGAGCGAGATAGGAAGCAAGTTATTTCATCTGTGTCGAGTGTGATAAAGTGACCTCAGACTTTCCTGTGTTTTAAAAAGACGGCGAGATCTTCTGATCTTCTCCATGAATGGATGACCATGACTTCAGCTCCCATTCTCTTATCTATAATACTGATCTCACCTTTACTACACCGCTAGTGCACTGTTACGATAATTAATTGCCTGGCGAAATCAAACTGATTCATGATTTCTTTTGTATTTGTGAAGTATGAGCAGTCCAATTTATTATTTTTTACTTGATAACAGCAAATAAAAGGCTAAAACAGCTGTTTCTCTTTGCTTTGGAGATAGATAAAAGTTATCCGTGGTTGAATTTATAATATAGCCCTGTGTTTTCCCACATTCAAATGTCAGCAGTTTGAGTGATAAGTCACTTTTTAGGCAAAGGCTTCCAAAATGTCCATCACACGGGTCACGTTTGCATCGTATGGCCTCTGTGTCAGGGTTGGAAACTTGCTTTAATCAAAGCTAAGTGGAACTGAAAACAAAACAACAAAACCAATGTGTGACTGTGAGCTGTGTGGTGAGTTGCCGCCCTTTTTTTGGGAGCAAAAAAAGCCAGATGTCAATGTGAACATCCAAGGTTAAAGGAGACTCCGGCCTCCTAAAACAATCTCTGCAAAGTTCTCATTTTGTTTTGGACTCCCGAAGCAGATGTTTGTTGCTAAGCAGAAGGCCGGGCCAAAAGTCTGATGGCTATCTGAGAGCCGCCGCTCACTGAACAATATATCAGGAAGCGCCGGAGCTGCCGGAGCTGCCGGAGCTGCCAGAGCCGCGGCCGAGCAACTTTACTGCAAAATATATTTGACATCATCGGAGCCAACGTCTAACAGAGGAGGAGCCGCAGAGAAAGAATAAAAACCGGCCGATGTGTGCGAGTGTGAGAGCGGAGGAGGAAATCCAAACATCTGACGGGATCTCGGAGACGACCATAAATCAGGGGAGGGAACGAGGAGAGAGGACGGGAGGAGATAGGAGACTGCAGGAAAGGAAACGAGGGACAAAGACATGAAAGCTGAGGAAATGACGACTGACTCTGTCATATTTGCAACCGCTACAGACATTATTTTATTTAATTTCTTATATAGACACATATCTATATTTATTTGACAATTGTTGTTTTATATTTTTCTTGTCATTATTTCTATTTGCTTTCTGCTGCTTTGAGTACGTGTAAATAGGCGGCTATTGTATTATTTGACTTTATAATTATTCTTATCTTACCACAAAGTTTGATGTAATTAGATCTTTCATTCTTCTCTCTTCTACTGGGAGTAACAGAAGAATAAAGTAATTCTGCTTCTGAGCTGACGGTGGGACCACAATGGGGCCGTGCCCCCCATAGAGGGGGTGTCGGGGCTTTGGCTTGGAAGGAGGCAACTGTTGTTACAGTCCATGTGGAAACATATGTCACCATATAAGGGCTCTCCAATATATATTTTTGGAACATTTTCTTCTTTAGGTGCGATGCTTTTGCTGTCAAAGCGGTCATGGGGAATGAGGGAGTGAGGGAATGAGGGAATGAGGGAGTGAGGGAATGAGGGAATGAGGGAGTGAGGGAGTGAGGGAATGAGGGAGTGAGGGAGTGAGGGAGTGAGGGAATGAGGG
>CAESWR010001233.1:288995-315843 GCA_903171835.1 Mullus surmuletus
CCCCCCCCCCCCCCCCCTTTCCTGTCCCACTTGGCTGTGGCTCAAAAGCAGGATCGCATCCCGGCTTCGGCCTCTCGGAATCAAACGGTGCCACTAACTCCGAACTCGGTTTCACGAATCTCAAGTAAACGTGAAATCTGGCAAAGGAGAGCTTCTCCTCCTCTTCCTCCTCTCCTTCTCCTCCTCCTCCTCCTCCTCCTCCTCCTCCTCCTCGAGGTGGAGGTGGACGGCTGAATCCTGGCCACCTCCACCTCCACGTTCTGGTCACGTTCTAGCCAGAGAAGACAGATGGTTTAGGAGAGGGGTGAAGGAAGCTCTTCCTGTCGAACCAGAAGGTCCATCTTCAAACAGAGGAGGGTCCTCAGACACCAGCCATCACCTACTGACGATGCTGTGCTTAGATCTTCCCGAGGAGGCGCGGCCATCGTTCACACCTTCGCTCAGGTGACTCCAACCACCCCCCAAGAAGGCTGGGAGGGGGGACCACCACCATCAGGCTAACCACTCACATGACCACCTAAGCACCCCTTTGGTTTCTGGTCTGATGGCCACTCGTTTGCCACCAGCCTCCAGGGTTGATGTGAAAATCACCGTCCATGACCTGCAGGACTGAGAAGATCCACAAATATAGGAGGGAGAGAGACCATCAGTGACACAGGCTGCGTTCTCTCTCTCTCTTCTCTCTCCCTCCTTCCTTCTATTCTACTTTACTCTATTCTATGTCTGGATTGTGTTTTATTCTCAAACACAGTCCACACACACACACACACAGGCCTATTATGGTAGTTGGTTCAGATTCCCAGTGAGCGTGACATCATGTAGCCTCAATCAAAACCAGACTTCAGCAAAACCTCAAATACAGAGAGAAGCAGGAATGAGGGCTTACATTACAGGGCAGTGTGCGCGCGCGCACACACACACACACACACACACACACACACACACACACACACACACACACAGCCCTATCATCTGTCGGCCTCCTTTCCATCAGGAGTTATTGCAGTTCACAGCGCGTCCGTCCTGTCAGGCTGAAAACAAGCGTTTGGTGGATGTGGCTCAGATGGACAATGTTTTCCCACAATGCAGTGCAGGCGCGCTGGTTCTTAATTCCAGCCAGTCTAAACGTGTCTCTCTGAGCTCTCCTGAGAACAGGCTGTTTCTGTGCCTGTACCTTTAAATGTCAGTGAGCTGTGTGTGGCCACGCCCCCTCCCCGCTCCTATTGGCCAGGGGCTGCGGCTCTGGCTGGTGGAGGTTGTTGAAAGGCGGTGGTTGAAGCGTAGCTGATTGAAGCAGAATGAGGTTCCCGTTCACCAACATCTATTGAGTTGATGTGTGTGGTTTGAGCTGCTAGCATGTAGCTGCAGCTAGCTTTGGCTAACAGGGAGGCTGATGTTGTGTGGGGGGCTGGTGGACAGCAGCCTCCACAACAGCTGGTTGGAGTGGACAGAGACTTCCACCTCACAAGTCCCACACGCTCACATCCACTCCTTTCAGCTCACAGTGGACAGTGGAGACTCACAGAGGGACACAATGTTCTCATGATCATGCAGACACAGGACTGTTGGAGAACCTTCACAACGTGAGTCTGGCTCGGACTGTGACCTTTAAAGCTGACAGACAGACTGATGGGGGGCAACAATGCGCCGCCATCTGCTCTGCCATTTCAAACGCAGAAGAAGAAGAAGGTTTTCCAGGTCAATGCAAAGCAAACTAGAGTAAAAGAATTATGCAACATCAATATCAAAACAAAAAACGAGTGGCTGCCAAGTACACGGACCACAAGCTTCATAAAGACAACCTCTAAAAAAGAAACTCTCTAATCTCAGTTTTTGATCATAGGACTTGAGGGATTTAAGAGAAGATTCTGGTAAAATAAAAGAGTAGGATTTAGGAACAATGAAGAATGATGGTGATGGAGACCAGAGATGAAGGAAGTTCATGGAGACGAGCTGAATCAGAAAGTTACTGGACACTAATTGGTTTTGGAAAGATAATCCCCTGATTCTCGTATCAAAGTCTCCCACAGCAAGAGCTGACCAGCCTTCCTTTGACTCGTCGGATGCTGAGAGAAAAGGGGGGCAAAAAGTCTTCTCTCTTCGGCCTTTGTGCCAAGAATACGGATCAGGTGCGATTCTGAAAGTGACCTCCGAGCGAGCGAGGAAAGCTGAGAGCAGAAAGAGCGAGTCGGCGAAGATCAGCTGAGCAAGAGGAAGCAGGAGGTGATGAGAGGAGAGACAGGAACCGGGAGCCGAGAGACCCTCCGCCTCCACTGATAGACCTGATGACAGCCCAGCCCTGAGTGTGTGTGAGTGTGTGTGTGTGTGTGTGTGTGTGTGTGTGTGTGTGTGTGTGTGCGCGTGTGTGTGTGCGTGTGTGTTTGCGTGTGAGTGAGTGTGTGTGTGTGAGAGAGTGTGAGCAATGGCAAGGGATGAAAGCAGCAGTAAATTCTCTCTTAGACTTCAAAAGGATGCTTCACACTCCGATCAGACAGATGGAGGCAGGTCACACTCACACACACACACACACACACACACACATCTCTCTGCTCCCTAAATGCACTTGGTTTGTCTGCGGGTTCTTCATGGCGACGGCTGCGTCCATCTCATCAAAGATGTTTGGAATGAATCTTCATCGTGCAAATCTGACAATAAATCAGTGAGCGGCTCGACGTCGGCCAATCAGCATCCGTCCAAGATCGACCTTTCACCTGCAGATAGTCTGAGGCTCTCCTATCAGGCCGACAGATGATAGTGCTGTCTGTGTGTGCGTGTGTGTGTGTGTGTGCGTATGTGTGTGTGTGTGTGTGTGTGTGTGTGTGTGTGTGTGTGTGTGTGTGTGTGTGTGTGGAGGCCAGTTGCAGGTAAAGTGGCTCACAGGCATTCACACCTGGCCAATAAATCTGTGCAACAGCAGCTCCTCACACACACACACACACACCACACACACACGCTCACTCACAGCTGCCTACTGCGCCGTGGTCTCTATATGTGCCTATTTATTTATGACCTGCGTCCGCACAGCTGCTACATGTGTGTGTGTATCTAAGATGTAACCATGCGGGCGGCAACATGGCAACCAGTCTGCCGCCCACACTGGTTGCCCTGCTGCCCGGTCACAGTGCTGCCTGGCTGCCTTGCTGGCTGCAGTGTTGGGGTGAAGGTGAATAAAGAGGTCAAGGCCTGTCGGAATGTGAGCCGTCAGTTCCTTCAGCTAATCTGCAGTTCGACGGCCGAGGAACGAGTGTTGCTGCAACAGTCGGCATCTTAGCGGTGATGCGACATCACTAGAGACGGACCGTGAACGTGATCTGAACACTTGTTGAGTAAAATATCAAGAACTTTCTACCCTTCTATTCCACCACAATAGATCTCCAGAAAGTGGAACTCAAGAAGCTGAAGTTGCTCAGAGTGAGCGCTGCCTTGTTGAAATAATTTCAATTCAATGTTGCTTTTGATGTGAAATGATGACCTCAACTGCACAACAACTTCAACATTCTCATGATCAAACAGGAAGTTGTTGGAGTTTTTGGCTCGGCAGACGTTTGGCAGACAAATAGCCGTATACGTCCGTCGGCTTAGCAACAGCAAACAAAACAAAGGTGACACGGGGCGCAGTGATGTCACACTCTGGCTTTAGAGCTGCAGCCCTGCACAGCGTCTTTGCCGTGTGCCGCACGTGTGTGTGTGTCTGTGTGTGTGTGTGTGTGTGTGTGTGTGTGTTGTGTGTGTGTGTGTGTGTGTATGTGTGTGTATGTGTGTGTGTGTGTGCGAGTGCGTGCGTGCGTTTGTCGCATTCATTCAATTTACAGCTCAACTTATTGGATTTATGATTCTAACGGCAGGAATGCGGCCCAAAGACCCGCAGTGCTTTTCTGCATGTTTCGGCGGAGACGGAGGAGAGAACTTCCATCCCCGTCACGTGATGATGATGATGGTGTTGATGATGATGATGATCTACTGATGTTCTACAGTAAATAAATCAATGAGGAGACGAGATGAAGATGTAATCAGGAAGTTCTTTACCTCCACGATGCTCTTCAGGTCTCTGACGTAGGCTTGCTCCGTCTCCACGATCTCCATCATGACCCGCTCCAGCCGTGAGAGCTGTCTGGGCGTGGCCAGCGCTGCCGCTCCCGCCGCCATCGGATTGGCTACATGTCTGGAAGCCGTGTGGCCTCCGGTCACCTTGGCAACGGAGACCCCGCACCCTCCTCCTCCTCCTCCTCCTCCATTCGGCGTGACGAGCGGCGTGAGGTCCAGGCTGATGTCCGAGCCGTTCCTCTTGGGCATGGAGGAAGACGAGGAGGCGTTGTAGGTGGGCACGGCGCCGTACGGCAGCGAGGAGGACGAGGACGAGGACGAGGAGTGGGAGGCGTCCTGCAGGGAGACGGAGGAGGCGGAGGAGGACAGGGAGAGCGAGGCGGGACGCTCGCCGTCCGAGCAGACGGTGTTGACCGAGGTGCAGGAGGAGGACGAGGCTCGCTCACCCGACGACATCATCCGACCCACAATCCCACTCAGGGACGAGACTGAGGAGGGACGCTTGGCAGCTGAACGGGGGACAGGGGAGACATTTTAGTCATTTCTACATCGTCACCATCATTATTATCATCATCATCATAACAAATGCAAAAAAGGGCTTTTAAACCCCCAAAGATTGAACCAGCAGCGTCACATAGACTCAGAAATGTAACAGAAACAGTGGAGTTGATGGGAAATGTCATTTTTCTCGTTGGAAGTTACGTTCAGCAGTGAGTGGACGTCAGACAAGCAGCTGAGTTACAATTAGGGCTGAAACGATTCGTCGAGTTATTCGATTAACTCGATTACAAAAATTCCTCGAGGCAAAATCTCTGCTTCGAAGCCTCGTTAAATTCCTATGACGTGCACTATACGCACACTAAACCCGCAGACAGCTGATTGTTCCACGGAGCGTTGTTCAGGAAGCACACCAGCGCGTCATGCTGTGTCCCAAATGGCATACTTCCATACTCAATACTTAACATTTTGAGTATGCGAGGTCAAAATGAAACATAGTATGGATAGTATGGGAGAAATTGAGTGTACAAAAGTACCCGGATGACGAACCCAAACCGGTCAGGATTCTGAGTCTGCAGCAGTGGACACTCAGCGCACGGTGGACGAGGCTGCTCTTTACACACGGAAGTTAGAAATGCTGTCTTTGACACTTTTCTTTCCACCAAGCACCACCAGCTGTGTCATTTTGAGTACATTTGTGGTGTTTTTCCTTAGTTTTTAAGTTAGTTAGTTTATCGCGAATGCTAATGCTAGTTCGCTAACAGCTGCTGGGCTCCGAGGCGTGACCCGAAGAACTGGAGAATCAAAACCAGCTGCTCAGGAAGGTGGAGGAGGCTGCTGTCAGAGGTGTGAGGAGCTTCATCCTAAATACTCACAAATAATATATAATAATAATAATAATAATATAATAATAATAACAAGCAGCTCAGGAAGGTGGAGGAGGCTGCTGTCAGAGGGGAGGGAAGGAGCTTCATCCTAAATACTCACAATAATATATAATAATAATAATAATAATAATAATATAATAATATAATAATAATAACAAGCTGCTCAGGAAGGTGGAGGAGGCTGCTGTCAGAGGACTGAGGAGGGTTTCAGCGGAAATACTCTCACAATACGGCAGCTCGATTGACGGCCTGTGAATAGTTTACAAGTCATCAGCTGTGAGGTTTATCTGCAGCGTCACGTCATTATTTGTATGTTTGCTGTTTGTTCGATGTCTTTAACATTATACGTGTTGCTCTTTCTAGGGAGTGTGCGATTTGGGACTTTACATTGATGTTCGCTGATTTTGATTGCATACTGTATTTGTTGTGATACGGTTTGACTAGATATGATGTGTTGTTTTTTTTTTATCCGATTAATAGATCGGAAGAGCANNNAGACAGACAAAAACTAAACTAACCCCCCCAAAGAAAAACAACCTAACAGCCCCCCTCTTCACTCCCAAGAGGGAAGGAAGGGAGCGGCCGTCACCATAACTGAATGAACATGTACACACACACAGACACACACAGACACACACACACACACACACACAGACACACACAGACACACACACACACACACACACAGACACACACACACACACACACACAGACCCACAGTCACTTACACACACACAGACAGTCACACACACAGTCACACACACATGCTTACACAAGTAATATAATAATAATAATAATGCATACGAGCTGCAGACATCCTCTTCCTGTCGCGCTGAGCCCAAATGTCAGTCACACACACACACACACACACACACTCTATCAGTGAATTTTTTCATCAGCAAACAGGAAGTGTGTGTGCGTGCGTGTGTGACACAATCCGACCTCTTCTGCTTTTATCGTTTCTTCTTCTCTGTCTTTTTTTCAATCTATAAAAAAAAAAAGTTTGCTTTTTGTTTTCTCTGTTCGTTGGAACTCGGAGCCACAACTTCCTTTCCTGAAGCGACGTGCGTTTCTCCGCTCCCTCCTGCTTCTGAAATGCATCGTCTCCACTTTACTTACATTTACGCCAAATGAGGCTAAAATGTAACACTTTATCTGATTTGGTTCTCGGGTGGAAAACGTCATCATCTTACTGCAGCATGAAAAAGGATGAAAGGGAAATCGCAACATTAATGTCACCATGCAAACATATGAGAGAAATATTGGAAATACTTGAATTTCAACTTGAAATAATTTTTGGTGACTTTCTGTCTTAGGAATGTCAATTATTTCATTGACACATCAGCTGTCAGCATCCGTATCTCTGTCTCTCTCACACACACACAGAGAGAGACACACACACACACACACACACACACACACACACACTTTTGTGTTGCGCCGCGCACATTTCAAAGGGATTTCAGTGGCCTGAAGTCCGACTGCGAGCCCGACTGCAGTAGTCTTACGCAGTCGCAATTGTGAAGTGCTGAACCTGATCTGAAAGACAAATGGGGAAACTTTGTCTTTCAGATGAGGTTCAGCACTTCACAGGCTTCTCCTCAGAGATGCAGGTCCTCACACGGATCTTCAGAAGCTCATCACGGGTTTTATCAAAGTAATAAACCCGAGATCAAAGAGAAACGATGTGAAAACTCTGATGATGGTTTTCACTTTTGAGAAGCTCCTTGGAGGTGAAATTCAGAGCTAAAGCGAAGGGACGTCGTCTAAAGCTGCTTTCAGACTGGAAGTGTCGCCCATATCCAGTTATCGCCAAATTCAAAGCCGGATAAAATCGTCACAAAAACTGTTTTTGTTTTCCTGCATCGGGGTGAGATTAGATTGGAGAAGTGGCCGCCACATTTAGTCAAAATTACATCCTTTGGGGAGAAACAGTCACTTCTTTCAGTTAAATGAGGCCACTTCTGAGATGCCAGCGAGCTCGACGTTATGTGACTCAAAGCCGACATGAATCTTTGGAGGGACACGAAAAACAAATCGTCGCCACAGTATGAGGAGCGTTCACACGCACACGCGCCTTATCTAGCCATGGCATTCTCACACACACACACACACACACGCACACGCACAGACAGACAGGACACAACAGGACGAGCTGAAGGCCGCCTGCCAGGTGAGGATGGAGGGCGGGGTTATCGACCAATCACAGGCGGCGTCCTGTGTCCCCGCCGCCTCCTCGCTTCAGCATTCAGACTTTCACAGATGACGTGCGTGAAAAGTCTGGAGAGAATCAATCAATCACTCATCAATCAATCGCCTCTTTCGTCGCTTTTACTCCGTCACGAGGAAACTCCTGCTGGAAATGTCGCTGTCCTAGGGCTGTTGGCGCTCAGCAGGCGCCGCTCATCCCTGTCATTTCCTCTCACTCGCCTCCTGCTTCTCTAACTCTCCTCGCCTCTCCTCAGTTCTGCCTCTCAGTTCACTCCAAGACCAAGACGCGGCGGCTCTCCTCGTTGGCACGGAAAGAGGAATTCATCAATATAGATCTAGTTTTCTAGACTGCACACGCACGGATTCATCATTCATCAACAGCCATCGACAGCCATCAACAGACATCAACAGACATCAACAGACATCAACAGCCATCAAAAGACATCACTCTCCACACGTCGGTGCATCTCTGCTCTGAAGGCAGCAGCTCCAAATCCATTTCTCAGACTGTTTCTCCGACTGTTTCTCAAACAGCTCAGAGGAACTTCAAAATCCTTTCTTTTCTTTTTTTTTCTTTTTTGCAGAAACATAAATAAGGCCGATGACTTAAACAATCGAACGAAGCAGCGCCGGTCACAGTGAACGCATTTATATGCACATCAGAGACGGATTAGAGAGGAACTTACGGTTTTGCAGGCTTCTTGCAAGTGTGTGTGTGTGTGTGTGTGTGTGTGTGTGTGTGCGTGTGTGTGTGTGTGTGTGTGTGTGTGTGTGTCAGTTTGACAGCATGCTGCTCAAATGTGTGCAAATGGAAGAAAAAAAAGAAGAGGCGCTTCACTGAAGTCTGTAAGTCTGTCCATCACACCGACACTGCAGAGGAGCTTCTCATCATTTCCTCTTATCATTCTCTCCGCGTGTGTGTGTGTGTGTGTGTGTGTGTGTGTGGCTTTCTATGCTTGTGAGGACACTGCATGTGGGGGCATCGTGGCTAGGACTTTGTAGATTAATAATTGGTTTCAAGGTAAAATTTTTAGCAGAGTTTAGGTTCAACTGAAGGAAAAGTTGAGTATTGGACTTTAATTGGTGATTGTTATTGATAAGACAAAGAGAAGTACAAATCTATATGCCACATTGGCACCTGACATACAGTAAAAGACAGGATGAGGATGTGGTTTGGCACATCCGTATCTCTTTTGTATTGGCTGACTAACTGTGACTGCTGCAGAACTACTTGTCACCAATCAACCTTTTCAAAAACATCTGTAGCAACATTACCCACAATGCAACTCTGCCACCAACCCCCCTCCCCCGCGGAGACAAGGTCTGCCAAGCCTTCGCCGCCGCCCACACCCACAGCAACTCTGATGACATCACAAATGGCATCACCGGCTTCCGCCCGCCGGAGCTGAAAAAGATGACACTGCTTTTTATAAACTAATAAAAATCAGAGCAGTTCCTCCTCATCATTCTTTTTTTATTGAACTACTTTCCCTACAGAGTAACGCTGTGTGACGTGTTGGGCTGAGGAACATAAAGTCGCTTCTCACTTGTTTGAGCACCAAGCGTCAGGATATGACCATATATGGGAAGACTCAGCGCAGATTAAAGCACTTCAAACAACTGACATGATGGATGTGTACAAAGAGCCACCAGGTGACAGCCCCCCCTGGTGGTCGCAGTAATTATGACAAAGTCAAATTCACTGGTCACCACCTGGGCTCCCGCCGTCATCAGCTGACTGGTGTTTGAAGCGCTCAAGGTTGAAATCAGGTCAAACAGACGAGAAGAAAATCATTGAAGTGTTCATGTTCAGCTCGACCCCCCCCCCCCCAACAACCTTCTCATTTAACATGACATCCATCCTCTGGGTTGTAAATTATTTTCAGAAGGTAGAACTGATGTTGATGTGTGATGGCAGTGATCACGCTCAGTCTGACCTGAGCGTCTCCTCCTTGGACGCTCCGCTCTGACGGCAGCGAGGCCCTTTGAAGGTGGAACGAGGCGCAAGTAGAGGCTGCAGTCAGCTGAGATTCCAGCGCGTGTGATGACAGTAATCAGCGCTGGCGGAGCGGCTCCTCGCTGTCATTACGCCTTGGATGGTGATGTCACTCGCCGCTGTTTCAGCACCAGAGTTTCCCAGAAAACGGAAAAAACCTTCACCATATTCACACCAACTTCAATTATCCCAAGGATCTATTTGACAAAACTTAAACTTCCAGGACACAAAAAGAAGAAAAAAGAACCCAGCAGGTCACATGTTGAGCTGCTACTTCCACGTGTAACAAGCACCTTGGTTTTCCTGGAAGTCCTGGAACAATTAAACCTGAGCAGAGCATGTTTTCCCTCCGTCCCTCACTCAGCGAGCTCTCAGCCCACCAACCCAAACCTGAAAGCAGGTGTTTCAACGGCAGGAACGTGACTTTTCCGTCCGACCCCCTAAGGAATTACAACACACCTTCAAAGCAGCGCCGCCGCTCTGTCAGCTGGTCGTAGCCGCTGAGTTCACAGGGAGTCGCCTTGTGTCTGCTAAAGCTCAAATATCTCTGGATGTCCCATGGCTTTTAGTTTGCAGGATTTGTTTTTCCTTTGTAACTTAAAGGTGCAGTACAAACAAAAATGGAAATTCATACTCAAACACGTTTTTTCTGGAATGTTTTCCTGAGAAAGTCCCAACGAAAAGACTTTAACAGTAGAAATGTTCGCAACTGTGTTTTGTAATCGATGAATCCATCCATGTCCTTGTTAAGTGCCAGGTGATCCTAATTAGCATAACGCCCCGTCAATGCCCATAAAAGGGCGTGACAACGCACGGTCGTGTGCAACACAGACGCCAGAGGAAGTGAACAAGGAAGCTGAGTTGAGAAATAAATTCCAAATGCCCAAACAGAAACCTGAAGAAAGAAACAGACTTTCAAATTAAAAGCTGAGTCAGAAAAAGTCAGAAAGTCAGAAAAAAGTCAGAATAAAGAAGCCTGGGATGTGACCCCTTGTTCAGTGAATTTATCAGACAGTGTTTTTAAGAGACTCAGACTTTCAAAGTAATCATGAAAACATTAGAAATGAAAAGAAAGTGATTGTACCTCCAGTAGTCATCATGTCATCATCACATGAAGCAGCAGCTCCCAGACGGGCCTCTTTCACACACAACTGCTTTTTTTCCTCTTTTATCACTTTTATTTTGGTAATAAACACGGCTTGACCCGCTGTGGACCTGAATGTTGACCTGCTGAGGTGCTAAAGGCTGAAATCCTACAGATACGAGTAGAGAGGAAACATGCTCTCCATTCTCTTTGGTCAGTGTGTGTGTGTGTGTGTGTGTGTGTGTGTGTGTGCGTGTGTCTGTGTTTGTGCCAGCAGAGACGCAACAACGCGTTGACGGAAGTGAGTCCTCTCACACCACCGTTTACAGTCTGGGGCCGATGATACTGCCTGCCCGCGCGACCTATGACCTTTGACCTCCTCTCAGTGCACACACACACACACACATGGACTCACATCCTCAGATTTTGCGAGTGTTTACATCTCTCCTCCCTTCCTTAAGCAATCAGCTGACGTCTGGCCGGCTGTCGTTCGTTCCTCCTCTTAGCAAACTCTTTCTCTCTTCTCATCATTATTATTTGTGGTTGTATTTTCTTTTTTTTTTTTGTAAAAAAAAATGTTGGTTAAGACCAAATTTTACTCGACAAGCTCCATCAGAATAGAATAGAATAGAACGTGTGTGTGTGTGTGTGTGTGAGAGAGCACAGCAGCAATGATACTTTCACTTTATATTGATTCTGCTTTCACTTTCCAGCACAAACATGTCCAAGTGTGGAACAGCTGAAGTGTGTGTGTGTGTGTGGGGGGGGGGGGCTCCTCTTTTGCCCTTCCTCTCCTTTCGCTCGTCTTTCTTCTCCTTCCCGCCGCTCTGGCCTCGCTCGCTCCTCTGGCTTGTTTCTCCTCGCTCTCGTTTCTGCCTCCTTATCTTGGGTGTGTTTGCTATTTTCTGCTTCGTTCTTTTCTATGGTTATAATCAACAGATCTGCCCTGGCATTTTGTGTGTGTGTGTGTGTTTGTGTGTGTGTGCGGTACATTGTTCAGTACTACTTTTTATTGCCACAAACCATGTAACTTCCTGCACACAAAATATACTGTTGTAAGTGTGTGTGTGTGTGTGT
Source organism: Mullus surmuletus (assembly GCA_903171835.1). Lineage (NCBI taxonomy): Eukaryota > Metazoa > Chordata > Actinopteri > Syngnathiformes > Mullidae > Mullus > Mullus surmuletus. Next base: position 300,793 of record CAESWR010001233.1, read on the forward strand.
GTGTGTGTGCGTGCAAGATGATGTGTGTTTGTGTACAAATGATGGGCCTTTGTGAATAGTGTTTCAGAAAAAGTGTTCTGCTATGTTTCTATTTGTGTATGTGTGTCTATGAGTGTGTGTGTGTGTGTGTGTGTGTGCGTGTGTGTGTGTGAGAACTCTAACTATGGAAGCCAATATAACAGCAGAGCAACTAAACAGCATGGTGTGGCTGCGTGTAATTACACATCATTACTGGGCCCCTCTTTGTGTGTGTGTGTGTGTGTGTGTGTGTGTTATTGTGTATAATAGCAGCTCATTCTGCCCAGCCTCCCTCCTTTTGTGACAGGAAGTCACAGCCGAGAGAAAGTTTAGACTCCAAAACTCAAATAAAAACTCATTAAACTGCGCTGCAGAAAATGCAGCGTTTAAAAAAACAGGGAAAGAAAAAAAGTGCTGCAGACCTTTTGAAAATGGATTCTGAAATCAGCTGCTTTGAGCTGAGACTCTGCTGGGGCTCAAACTTGTAACCCCTGACTGACTTCAGCTCTCTTTGTCTAGAAAGGTGATTCCACTCGACTGCGGATGATTTGATTGACGTGGTTCTGCTGTGTTTTAGTTTTGCACGGATCGAACCAGCAGTGAATCACAGAGAAACCGCCGCCGTGATTTGGAGGGTTTTGTGTTGCCATGGAGATTTGGAGAGGCATATATGTGACAGCAGCCATGTCAGGACATAAAGCCAGCAGGGTGACGACTCCAACAGCCAACACACACCTGTTCACCTCTCGAGATGATTGATTGGTTTCAGCGATCGATTGACTTATTTGTATTCTTGTTATCTGGGTTCAAAGCAGAGACATTAAAAGACAACATGGAAACCTGAAGACGTGACGTCGCCACAGTGAGGCACCGACAGCAGCTAAACTAACCAATGTGTGTGTGAGTGTGTGTGGGTGGGTGAGTGTGTGAGTGTGAGTGAGTGTGTGTGTGTGTGTGTGTGTGTGTGTGTGTGTGTGCGTGTGTGTGTGTGTGTGCGTGTGTGAGATGCCTCCTCCTGTCTGAGGCTCCCAGAGTGTGTAGAATGACTCCTGCTGCAGAGGAAGTGACTCGGGTCCTTGGACTGCGTGGGTTTTTGGAGCACAGTGGCCATAATTAGTATGACAGGATGATGGGAGCCACAGCTGCCCTGACAGAGGATCATTTCTTTTTTAACGTAAACCCTCCGCTACAGACCACTTCTTTGCTATCTGGACCAGGAATGGATTAGCTGCTTTAAAAGATTTATATGTTGATGGTAATTTTGCATCATTTGAGCAGTTGCGATTAAATTTGGAATCCCAACTCGCACTTCTTCAAGTATCTGCAACTTTGCAGCTTTGTATCCTCACAAACAGCTCTATTTCCTTCAATAGCACCAAGCTCTCTTGGTGATTATCTTCTCAAATTTGGTTCTGACCATAAAGGGCTTATCAGAATTATCTACGTGTCAATTTGGAGACGCCTTTAAAAAAACAGCAGGAAGAAGAGTGAGTGACAGAAGTCAGTGAGGATGTTTGGGACTCCACATGAGACAGACACACACTCACACACTGTACAGACATTACATTGGTCCAAAGCCAGATTGGCAAAGATGATACCAAATGTTGATCCTAACTGTGATCGCTGTGGAACAGCAATCGCCACTCTGTCACTTACTCTTTGTTCTGGTTCTGTCCAAAATTAACAGATTTTTGGCAGCTTATATCCAAATTCTTTTGTGACCTGCGAGGGAAACTCGGGAAGCTCCGGCCATGACAGCAATGTTTGGTGTTGTAGCGCCGGATCTCTGCGCCACTCGACATTTCACAGACATGAGAGCCTTACAAAAGCTGCTGGCGAGGAGACTCGTGATGCTTAAATGGAGAGATGGATCTCCCCACAAGAGGCTCCGCCCTCATCTGTATTCTGCATGGCGACCAGTTGTGGATTAGGTTGATGCCCCTCATACTTCCATTGTGTAGTAGCTGAAGCTTTTAACAGACACGCTGATGGTCAAACCTCCCCGTCTGTGTATCTCCTCAGCCTCCCACCCGCTCTTTGTCTACTGACCTGTGTTGCTAGGCGATCTCTGGCTCCCACGCCGTGACCCCTCAGGCATGGTTCGATGATGTCACAGGAAGAAGAAGAAACCTGCAGCAAAATCAAGAAAGAAAGAAAGCCTGTTAGCCTTCGCTCTGAACGCCACCGAGTCACTTCTCTGTCTGTCCTCGCCGTGTTGAGTGAAAACATCAAAGCACAGCAGAGGCACAGAGAGGTTCAACACACACACACACACCCACACACACACACGTCTTTGTGAGAAAAGACGACTGCAGTTTTTCATACAAAGGAATTCTCTCTTCTCTTGTGTGTAAAACTGTGAGGACATGTGTGATATTTGGCTGGAGGACAAGAATGCAGTTTCTTCTGTGTGTGTGTGTGTGTGTGTGTGTGTGTGTCCACTGGGGAATAACGACCTCCAACAAAGTCATTGATACAGTCACACAGGTTGACCCAATTAGTCCATTGTGCATAAACGAGTGTTTCTGCAGCTGTCTGCTCAAGCAGCTCGAGATGTGGGTCAAGGGGGGGGGCTGCCTAACACAAGCCAGGCGCACTGCAGGCCTGCAGGTTGCTGGTTCCAATCCTCATGTGGTGCATGGAAACACAGCCTGTTCTCTGTGATTGTAGATCCGCCTGTTTTAATGGACTTCTTCAGTCAAAGCTGCAAACTTTAGTTCATACATTTATGACAAATTTCATAAAAACAAAATTCTTAAAGCGCAATAATCGTTATGAAAAGGGACTCGTTGGCGAGGAATTTCTCCCCATTTGATTCTGATTTAAGATTTATCATAAACCACTTGCACCAAACACGTCACAACATCTGCAAAACTGTACGAGGAAAATCTTTGCTTTCATTTTATTTTCATTCCGGAGATGCCAGCGATTTCCCATCAATTACAGCTCCAACGAGTCTCTGCCGCGTTTATGTGGCTTTTAGCGCAAATCCGCATTGGCAACTTTTCCCCCCCAAAGTTCTAAAATGGAAAATATTTGCTTCTTTTAATCTATTCAGATTTTTTTTTTGTGCGGGGGAAAGAAGAAGCTGTTTTAACATGAAGCGTCTTGGTGTAAAACCAGCATTAAGATGCATACTCATAAAAAACACAAAATACATCTGTGATGTATTTTGTGTTTTTTCAAATGCTGATAAAACTAAAACAACCTAAGCTGACTGACACTGAGGATGTCATGATGGAGGGCCGGTCCTCTATGACTCTGCCCGACGACGATGTTTGTTTTCATGTTCAGCGCCGGTGATTTAAGTGTGAACGGCGGCCGACACGTGCGACCACTCGAGGAAAATTGTCGCCGTGGTTAATGGAAAAACACGGACGTCGCCGCGTGGGTCCGTGCTGCGACATTCGGAGGCTCCTCTGACCACTCACGCTTTACATGCAGTGAGGAGTGAAGTGCTTCAACTCCAGCACTGTGAATTGGAATCCCCTCAGGGTGGTGATGTTGAAGGTGTGTGAAAGTCTGCGGAGTTGAACCCGCTGTGGAGCCTCTGCAGCCTCTGCAGCCTCTCACATGATACATGTTCTGCCTCCAGAAAAATGAACTCATTCTCCAAACGCTTTCTTTTCTGTCTCGGCGTCCCAGAGGGGGCGCGGGAGCGAGCGTCCGTACGCGTGATAGCGGTGCATTGGGGCCTTCGAGGAGAAAATATGGCTTTGGGAACCAAAGTGAGAGTCAAATTACAGAAAAAACAAAGTGAGTTCCAATCAGTAAAACCCACAAAGTGAACATAGCAAGAGCCAGTGACCCTGAGAGGAGCATCTGCTGAGCCCTGGATCACGTCCAGCACTGTGGTTAACCAGCTCTGAGGTTACACTGAGGTTACACACACACACACACACACACACACACACACACACACACACACAGGTCTTTAACATGTCCATCAGTGCTTTAACACTCTGCAGTGAGAGGGGAGACCGCACGTTCATGCACGTGTGTGTGTGTGCACATGTGTGTACATATGTGTGTGTGTGTACGTGTGTGTCTGGCCCGCCTCATCATCACCTATCGAGGACTTCTAGGTGCAGCTGCTTCAAACACACCTGGTCGTCACGCAGGCCAGCGGGCAGCCGTGGCAGGAGACCAACGCTCACGCTTACGTCACACAAGTGGAGCTTCACCAGTATCAAGGGGAAAAAATGTGTTTTGTTGCCATGACAGCATGGCTAAAATCAGATGTATAGAACTACGGACAACAGGAGGCCATTTAATTCATTCATTCCAGATGATCAAATTTTTATTTACTGTTGCTAGGGCGACCAGAGGTGGGACCAAGAAAGACATTGTAATGCAAGTCACAAGTCTTTAGTCTTTGTCCTCAATCTCACGCCAAGTCCTGAGTCCTGAGTCCTACAGTTGGAGTTTCAAGTCATTTCGAGTCTTTTCAGCAACAGCCTAAAAATGTTTAACACAGATCACGTATGCTTTTGAAATCTGTATTTATTGCAAGAAATGTTGCAAGAATATTCTTCAAACACATAAGTTATTGGTGTTAAAGTCTCTTTACATTTTGTCAAGTCGAGTCTAAAGTTATTAAATTCATGATTCGAGTCGGACTCGAGTCCAAGCCATGGCGGCTTTCAGGTTCATCCCTAACCTTTAAATCAACAAAGCGTGTATATTTTGCATGTGTAATCTTCCTTTTCACCTCAAACCCACAACCTTTAAATAACTTCTCTGTTTATTGAACTAGTGAATATTGATTCCCTCTTTTGTTTCCACTGAAAACTAAAGAAGAAAGACTCTGGCGGAACTCGAACCCACAACCTCAGACTCACTTCTCCAGGTCCACTTAAGCTCCCACTGCACCACAGAGCTTCACAACACGCTCCTCTTACTGTCGCACTCACTCTGCAAAGCGTGAAGTATTGATTCCCTCTTTTGTTTCCACTGAAAACTAAAGAAAAGGTCTAACGTGGGATCGACAGAAACCCACAACCTTTGAATCACTTCAGTGGATTTACTGTAACTACAAGCCCAACGTGCCATCGAGCCACATCTTCACCTGTCAGTCTTGTTTTATTACAAGGAGTTTGACGTGATATTGGAGCAGCTGGAAGAAGGACAGAGGGAGCCAAAGCAGTAACACACACTTCATCACATTTAATCTTCTCCATGTAAGATAAAAAAGGTGGATTGTCATGGAGTTTCTAAAGTCCACTCTGGAGGGACTTCAACCGACAACCTTTGAATTACTTCTTCAGTCGCTTCTCTATCCATTGTGCCACAGAGCTTTGAGTTCTTGCCTCTGCTCAGTTCCACTCATTCATGGAAACTACCAGCAGCTTTTAATATTGCAGTAGTTTCAGTCAGAGTGTGTTTGTGTCATTTCTTCTAGTGTTACACAGCATAGAAACTTTGTCCATATTCTCTATCAAAAGCATCAGTGAAACCCTGGTTCCTCTTCTGTTTGACTTCACTAGACTACAATGTTGAATCTGGTGGAACTCGAACCCACAACCTTTGAATCACTAGATTGAAAGGTAACTAGAAGTCCGTCGCAGCACAGAGCCTGTGACGTCAGCCGCTCTGACAGTGTGCCTCAGGTTTGGTCCCATCCAAACATAAAAACATAAAATCTGATCCACTCAGCAAATATCGTCGAATTAGTCCTTTTTTTGGACTTTGGCAAGCGTCTCCATTCGACACTATGAGCTGAGATCACAGGACACTGTGTTCAGTCGGCGGCGCTCCGAGGTTGTCAGTATTGGTGAGATGCAGATGTTAAGGTGAACTCTGATGGGACTCAAACCCAACAATCGTTGACAGGCTGGTTTTGTACGGCTGCTGACAGTCCAGACTGCCATCTGTCGCAGCACAGAGCTTTGAGTAACTGAGAATAGACACAATTCTTCCCTTGCTGGGGTCTTCACTGGACCCAAGTAGGAGGTAAGTATCTGTGGTTTACTGAGAAGACAAGGTTTCAGATGAATGACCAAAGACAGACCTGAACAGAAGTTGCTCTAGAAATCCTGGCCAATAATTGATAGATACTGTTAAACACAAACATGCTGGGCCAATAAAGGTATGACACATTCAACCTACATCATTAATTAGAGTTGTAACGATGGAAAAATAAAGTGGAGAAAATAGAGATTGATGAGAGTAATCAGCGACTGTAATGATGAAATCTCACAATTGAACCTGGATTATTAGTCAGACTGGTTTGAATGAGCCTGACTGACTCCCAAAATATCTGCATGTCCAGCCTGGGAACCACAAAATACTCCATCTGTGTGTGTGTTTGTGTGTGTGTGTGTGTTTTTCCATTTGTCCTCCTTCATGTTTATACGATGTCACTGGAGCACGGAGGCCTCCAGGCTTTTCGGCTCCCAGACTCTTCACCAAGCCGCTCCGTTCCCGTTTATTTCAAAGATTTTTGCACACAACACTTTGCTTGTATCTTTGTAGCATTGGACTTAGATCAGAGGGTTGCTGGTTCCACTACCACCAGAGTCAATCTCTTCAACGTCCAATATAAATTGGGATTAACTCCAGGAAGGCACTGAGCCTGTTTGTCATGGTGGCTTCCTCCTGAATTACACAAACACGCTGGAATGACAAAGGATGACCCCAGTAATGCCGACAATATTGGCCTGGATGGAAAATAATGACCAATCTTTGCTAAAAGAGAATCAACCAAACAAACACAGGACGTCATTTGCCCTGGAGACGGCTCGTCCACTCCCATTAGTGACATCATGCGTGTTCTATTCCTGTTTGGAATTTGGAAATGAAAGTCTCTGTGGTTTGAAGGATCAGTTTTCGTAGTGAACATTGTAACTGTTCAACTCATGGTGTCCAATTAGAATAAAAATACCATGAGGAGTCATTCCAGCGAAGCACACTTGCCGTTTACAGGACGAACGGTGGGGAAGACAACCACACACACACACACACACACACACACACAATGGTCAGACAAGACACCCTACACACCTATTGTATGTTAGAGGGTGGCGACACACACACACACACACACACATAAACATCAATCCACAGCATTCAGGAAGCAGCTTGTGTTAGTGTCTCCATCCTTGTGGGGACGCTGAGCGCAGCATCATCTCATAAACATTAAAAACTGAAGGCTCGTGTTTACATTCAATTGTTTCAGAGACCCATTTTCAATTTCTTTGGATTAGCTTTAACGCGTCAGCACCATCGGCACCAGCTCAGCTTCCTCGTTGGGGAAAGTTCTGATTGGCTGCCGTTTGGATCACCAGGTTGGTCTGCTTAATCCTGTCATATTTGATGTTTTTTTCTCATTGAGATTGCTTCTTTTACATTCTATTCTTGATAAACTGCCATTGGAGAAACCAGGGCTCAAAGGCTGCTCGCTCGAAACTGAAATTGTCTATATATTCAAAGATGCTTTATCGTAGTCGCTCCTTCCGCTTTGGTCGCGATGACATGCGTATCATTGAAGTGTGTGGGCCAGCGTCGCCGTGTGTGTGGTCTCGCTGCGACTCCTTTGTGTGGAAAAGCCAAATTGTATTTGACAGACACACACATGGACACACAAAGGCTCCGTACTGTTGACCTGCTGCGTTTATTGTGCTGATGGCGTCGACCAGCTACTCTCTCTTTCTCTCACTCTAGAACACACACACTCACACACCCACACACACTCATGCAGATACACATACACACACACACGTCTGCTGTTTGTTGTTACAGCTCTTGCTGACAATCAAAATTAATTGGAGACAATCTTGCACTCTCCTCTGCTCTGAGCGCTCGTGCTGAGCATCTGCCAGTGAATTTGCATTTGAGGACTGAAGTTTTATGGAACAGTTTCATGTTGTGTCTGAAAATGTTGTACGAATGACTTATTAAAGACAATCGAAGCACTTCACAATAAATGCATTTTTATTTGAAATGAGAGGATTAGTTATTATAATTATGGATTTTTTTTCAAGATCAAAATCATGATCATTTAAACTCTTGAATCCTCGTGGTTTCTAGCTTTAAAAAGTTGCTCTTCTTCCGTTGATAGTCGAGTGTGGTCAAATCATTATTTAGTGTATCTCGCTGACACAGGATGGAAGCATCTGCAGTAATTCTTTCTAACACTGATAAGATGGCTGTTTATGTAAGAGAAGAAGAATGAAGCAAAAATAGTGCTGTGAAAGTTGCTCCGGAGGGAAACATGAGCATGGAGTCTCCGACCTCTGACCTCTGTCTGTTAGCACACAGCTAAATCTGCTCGGCCGTCACCTGATGTTTTTCTTTTCAACAGTTTCAGTCAACCTGGGTTGAGGGGTGGAAACAGGCCGGGAACATGTTTCACAAGTCAACGTGTTTCTTTTATGGGGAGAAAATGGTCGAAAGAGGACCAACTTTTACTGATGTTTTCAAAGAAAATCAATTTGAATTCCTGAATCTACTGATTTATAACTGTGTTAAATTCCCCAGGGCTTCACACGCAAGGATAATAACTGCTGTGTGGTGAGCAGTAACACATTATTAAATAACCCAACAGCCACATAGATTATTATGGCAGTAAAAAGTCACTTCAGGCATTGACATTTTCTAATTACACCAAAGTTTCTAAGAGATACTCGTTTTTAACAGGAATCCTTTGATATCAGTGTCTTTCTGGATTCTGGGGCGAGACACGGAGGTCCAGGTCATGTGATCTTGGTGAAGGACTTCGGTGAATGGCTGAAACTGGGATCCAACAAACAACTCACCGGGCATTAATACATTTTTACTCTTCTTATTTACAAATGACCTCTGGACAGATTTCGTCTTCCAGCTGCCTGCGTGTAAAGCCGCCCTGAAGTCGGCGGCGCCCGCGGCAACCGCTCGACTCGCCTGTCGGACAGACCGCCACTGGTTGAGATAGATCGAGGCCATCTACCGTGATGACAACCAAAAATATTCGACATAATTTGCAGTTCTCGCTGCAACCATACTTTGCAAAAGGGAAGAGTAAACCTTGTTGAGTTTACTGGCTTTTTTTTAATATATCTGCAACTGTCAACAAAATGACCATTTGACTCATCGGTGTTGAACTCAGATCCAGGCTTCCACGCTGGGATTTGGTAATAATGGAGAAAACGCATTATGAGATATGACAGATAAGACAAACATTACAATGCTTTGAAGTGTGATGAAAATCAGGATAATCCCTGGAAACCGAGATGTTTGGTCAACGTAAACGCCCGAGCCAAGATTTGATTTGGATTAATCATGCCGCCGTGATATGCAGCCACTCGGGAGTGTGTGAACATCGCTGCATCACTGCACATCTGTTGTGTGGCCACAGGGGCGGAGTCAACGGCCGCTTCACTGTTTTTTAGTGGAAAGTCACAGGTTTCAAAAAAGATCTGGGATAAAATGAATAGACATTTCGGTGTGTATCTGATCTTGTCTCACTGCCACTACCTGCATTTGAACTGACCTCTTTTGGATCAAACTAAAATTAAACCAACCCAACATTCACTCAGAGACGATCAACTGCTATTCTTTAAACCGAGACAATCAAGTGACGCACTGATGATGACGCACCACAAAGCTGTGACTCTGCTCTGCTCTCTTTTATTCGGCTCCATTGTTCATAGTTGTATTGTGGGAAGCCGAGCGAGTCCTCTCAGAGGAGCATCACAGTGAAGCTGTAAATCTCTCCTCAGCTGCTGCAGAGAAAAGGAACGTGTTTGGAATTTCCCTGCATGTAGTTAGACCTTCTGCTAGCAACTAATAACATTGCCGCCACTGCTCTGTGTGTGTGTGTGTGTGTGTGTGTGTGTGTGTGTGTGTGTGTGTGTGTGTGTGTGTGTGTGTGTGTGTGTGTGCGTGTATGTGCGTGCATGCGTGTGGGGAAAATTAGTGGAAACAGAGAAAATGACAGAGAGTTTTTATGGGCCGACTGGAATGATAGAGTGAGAAAGATGGAGTGAGGGAGCAGTGATTCATGATGGGAATGTACAGAGACAGGAGAACACACACACCACTTAACTGAAGGGTGTGTGTGAGTCCTGACTTTACTTCTTCTACTACATGTACAATTGTCTCTGTGAAGACCAATTTCAAAGCGTTTTACTGAGGGTGTTCAGATACGATGAGAAGGTTTGGACCAGCTCCTCCTTCTTCAGAGGCCATCTCGCAGCATTTTGAGTGTTTGGAGTTTCCTCAAGGTTGAGGGTAGAACGGTTCCGCCAAGTAATCCACATATTGGTCATCGGCTTTACATTTAATTGAGAAAAAGTATGCTGGACAACAGCATCAGAATATCAAACAATATCAAACTGGTCCACGCACCAACGAAGAAGTCAACAGCAATGGATGTTCTCACCCATCATCTGATCGCACCAGAGTGAAGATGAAGTCGGACCAGCAGCCCCAGATAGCTCGGTTGTTATTCGATTTATGGGCGTATGTGGATGCGTAGCTCGACTACGATCTGCATGCGATCTGCACATGCGCATTTGTCTTCTATCGCTCTGCTGGAAACAGAAGCATCACACTGAGTTGTTTACAAGCAGTGACATCGGTGCCAATGAAGAATTATATATAAGAATATGCCTTTTTCTTTGACATGAGCCCCGAATGTGAGTGGGTTTGATTTGGCAGACAGAACACAGGACCCCGACCAGTCCCAGTTACGCTCATCTCCGTCTTCACCGCAGCTGACTGGAAGCAGCTGTGAGGAGCGGATGGATGGATGGATGGATGTACGTACGTACGGACTGATGGATGGATGGCGGTGACGAGCAGCCAGACTGAGGCGTCAACTCCTCCATGGCTGCTGCTAGTGTAGCTGCTGGCCTGCTGGCTCTTTAAGGATTGTTGTGGTGTGACATAAAAGGTCAACTGCCACCTAGCGGGGGGGGGGGGGTGATTCTACCTGTAGTCTGACTGGCGCAAACTGCATGTGAACGGCTTGTGCAGCTGAATAAATTATTCACACCAATCGCGCCAGGAGTGTAGTTCCATTTAAGCCTTGTTCCCAGAACAGGATTTTTCTCGGGTGACAGATGAAACGTCTTCACAAACTTGAGCTCCAGTTGCCAACCCAGAATGCTAATGGCGACCAATCAATGGTCTGTCGTACCGTCACTCTTGGTAGCAGAAGATGGTGTAATACGGAGTTATTTTGGTAGCCTTAAAACTTCTGAAAGCAGAACAAGTCACATACCCAGCTGAAGTGAGCTGTGCCACTTGGCCTAGGTGAGGCCCCCCATAATAGCCCCCCTTAACAAGCAGAGGACAACCAGCCCTCTGCGGACCCCAGTGCTGCTTTAAAACTTGGTGACTCAAGGTGCTGGTCTTGCTTCCCCTCAAACATCTAGCTCGGAAACTGTCACTGTGACACTTTGAGCGTCTCCTCCTGACCCATGAAAAACCAAGCAGACAAGCTGTCGGGGGCTGGAAGGTTTCCCTGCCATCGTCTGACGCTGACGTCCCACCACAGGCAGCGCGACTGCAACACACCGTAACACCATTCATAGCTTTTTCTCTGGAGACTGTGAAGCACCGAGCTGGCGGAAAGCTTGCTGCTCCATGGAGACATTTCCAGGGCTCCAGGGAGAGAGCGGCCACGGCTACAGACGTTTCCAGGATCAAATGAGGTTCAGTGAAGTTGAAATGTGAGGCACTGTGCTTCAGCAGCTTCAGCAGCTTCAGCAGCTTCAGCAGCTTCAACAGCAGCAGCAGCAGCAGCAGCAAGGGCTTCCTCAGAGCGGTCGCTCTTTGGCTCGTGGAAGCAGCTTTCCTGTGTTTTTCTAAAGTCCTTTGTGCTGCACATGACAAAGTGTCTGCGGTCTGACGTGACCTCAGCGCCGCTGCCTGCCATCCCACAGCCGCCACCAGAGCCTGGGAGGGCTGGCAGCTGTCAATCAACCTGGGTGAAATCACTCCTGCACCTGATGAAACACCCGCATCTCCATTCGCCATTAACACTGACACACACACACACACTCACACACACACACACACACACATACACACACTGCAACAAATCCACCAAGACACGTTCCAGCTACAGGAAGACAAATCTCTTCTGTACGGTGCAGCCCCCTGCCTTAGCCCCGCCCACCCCCTATATACTTCATTGTATGTATCCATGCATCTATGTGTGTGTGTGTGTGGGTTGTTTACTGTGTTTGCTCCGTGGTCAGAAACACTTGTGGTATATATGTGCCGCCTGGGCTCCCACTACACACACACACACACACACACACAGACAGACACACACACACACTGCTGACTGCTGTACGTCACAGTAGAGCCTCTGTCTAACCTCAGAAGATACCAAATCGTCGCACTAATTATTATAAACGACAAACAGCGGTCGCCGAGGAAACAATCCTCCCACATACCATAATTATCTGGTATGGACTCAATATTTTTAAAAAAACGCCTCAAAAATACTTGAAATGGTTGGGGTGCATTTGATTTCTGTTTTCCTGCAAAAATCAATGGAGCTTTGTGGTTTTTTTCAGCCTCTCGGACGCCGAACAGACGGCGGGTTTGTGCAAGGAAAAGAAACACCGCTGCAGGTAAGCGTCGTACATTCATGGTGTATGTAATGAAGCGACATGTGACCTCCAGCACGAGGGCTGTGAGTGTGATTGCAGGGATGTTTGGACCCTGTGAGGACCTTCAGAGCAGCGCAGAGCCTTAAGCCTTCAGCCGGCGCTCCCCCGACGCCAAACGCTAGCCACTAATGCAATAAAATTCAAGGAAAAGGCTCCTCCCTCAGGACAAGGCAGCATCTGCGTCTGAAAATTACCTTCACCAACCTAGAAAAAGTCACCAAACAACAACTAACAGCCTCTGATGCTAATTTCCTGCTCAAAGTCACACCATCCAAATTGCTCCTACATCGTTTCAAATACGCCGCCCACCATGTTGGTGCCTTTGCAGACTCAATCAATGGAAGCTTTGGGGGCCTTTTATACCGTCGATATCATCTTCTGAGCTGTTTGTTGCCGAGGACGACGCGCTGGCCAGCAGCTGGTGGATGCAGACAGAGGAAGGAAGGGAGGGAGCAATCTTTCCCAAAACGTCTTCATCCTTGCTGAGAATAAGAATTAAGGCTGACATTTTCCACTGAGAAAAGCCTTGCAGTGTTGACTCTGGTGGGACTCGAACCCACAACCTTTGAATTTCTTCTCCTCTTGTTGATGCCTAGAAGTCCAACGCGCTGTCCGTTGCGCCACAGAGCCACGTGGGGCCAACATCAACCATCTCAACAAAATGGATTTTGGGTTTAGCAAAGCCAGCGCAAGGCTCTGCTGGTGCACCTTCTCACATCAGGCTGTGAATCTGGATTAGCTCATTAAAGGGATAGTTGGTGTTTTTCTCCATGAAGGTGTATGAGCTCCTCACCATCAGTGAGCTTCATCAGCAGTGACTTTTCCTCCACTGCGTCCCGTGAGCCGAGTTACAGCCCGGTTTCTCTGTTGCAGAAAGTAGTTCTGTCTAGTTGCTGGAGTCACACGGAGAAAGCTCCAAAATAAACATGCAGTGATACAAAGGGAGGGAAAATACTTCTGGCTGATTGTGAGGTCGGACTTTATCACGGCCAAGAATTCATGATGCAAACATATGACTCTTTTGAACGCATGTTGTTCTTTGGAGCAAAACCCTTTATCCGTGTGACTCCAGCAACTACACGGAACCACTTTCTTCAACAGAGAAACCGGGCTGGAACTCGGCTCACGGGACGCAGTGGAGGAAAAGTCACTGCTGATGAAGCTCACTGATGGTGAGGAGCTCATACAACTTCATGAAGAAAAATACCAACTATCCCTTGAAAAATCAAGTCACATTAAATGTCAGTCGGTGTTCTCTGTGTTTTCTGTGAGTGTAAACATATCTGGAATCGTTCTCCCAGCGACTACAGACTGGGTCATCTGAGGAGGCAACAACAATCTGTTCTTAATCCCTTCTTTTTTTTGTTCAGTGATGACTCTAATCTGTCTGAAACTGGACTTATTCTGATCATTTCCAGATCTGTTTCCAGCTCTGGATTCTTACTGAGGGACTTCAGCAGTTTGGTATGATTCACAATTTAAAAGAAGAAGAAGAAGAAGAAGTAGGAGAAGAAGAAGAAGAAGAAGAAACATATGCCCTCTAAGCAGCATCTTGTTTCATCTTCTGTCAAAGGAAAAAGGCGTCAAACTAGCAGTCCTTGCCTTTTGGTCACTTTTACAATTGATTTTTTTTTAAGCTGCACCACATTTCCAGTAAATGGCTTTAAATAAGACGGCAAACCCAAGATCTTGTGGGTCCCTTTCAAAGTCTGAGTCTGATGAAACTGGACTGACAACCTTCCACTTGTCTTTTGCAATCAAATGTTTTTCTTTTTCCATGATTATCAAAGTACCATTAACAATCAGGAAAGAAACAGTCATACATCCTCCATCTCATGCTTCTGCTCAAGAATAGAAAACATTGAGTGATTTGCTTTGTATTGATCTTTTCTTCTGTTTCACACATGGAATTGTATACACGCTCCCTTACACAAACAAATGAGATGCTGGATGGCCGATCAGCTGACCGACAGCTCTGACAGCGGCCTGAGCGCTGCTTTCATGCTCCTCCAGCAACATACAGACTCAAGAATTTCATCGGCTTTGCTCCGGTTGAAACAGTGAGATGTTTGTCCTCGAGAAAGGATGTGATCAGTAACAATCAATGCTAGGATGAGCTCAGGACTCAGCTCGCTGCAAAACACACACACACACACACACACACACACACACACACACTCAAACACCATGGTTCACATCCAAGAACAGACGCACTGAGTGTGTGTGTGAGTGTGTGCGTGTCGCCCCCTGCAGGCTGTAATGCAGAGGGCAGGCTGCAATATTAAAGAGCTGCACAGATGATGGTTTTAACTTTGTTTACAGTCTCTGGAGGAAAAGGTCATGAGGTCATTTATATCAAAAGGTTCCATCCTCTGGGACAGTGTATGTGTGTCTCTGTGTGTGTGTGTCTGTGTGTGTGTGTGTGTGG
>CAESWR010001233.1:322969-337840 GCA_903171835.1 Mullus surmuletus
CCCCCCCCCACCCACACACACACACACACACACGCTAATAATCAACCGTGTAATCAGCATGATCAACACAATCAATAGCTCGATGTATTCTGATGCAGGATTCCAGCTGATGCTTTTTAGGAGCATTTCAGTTCAGACTGAAGCAGCAGATTTTGTTAATTAAATCAGAATTCGGCACAGATCACTTTCACGGTCTTTAATTAGGAGTAGAGTGGAGTCGATGCTTTCCATCCCTGATTACAGACTCACGCTGAGCCAGAGAGAAAGTCTACGTGTGTGTGTGTGTGTGGGTTTGGACGAGCCATTTTGTCCTAATCTCTGTGCCTCCTTGCCAAGAAGCACTTTAAGCTGCGGTATGTAGTGTGTCTGCGTGCTCGTGTTACGCAGGTTGTGGGGACGTATTCCACAGTCACATTGTGGGGACCGGCCCAGCTTTCATTGGCTGTGTGTGTGTGTGTGTGTGTGTGTGTGTGTGTGTGTGTGTGTGTGTGTGTGAGTGACCTAGATGATGATCGCCTTGTGGTCTCTGGACCTCAACCGGATGAGCGAGCCTTGACACCACAAGCATCACCTCGGCCAGGGAGACGGAGAGACACTTAAGTAAATCTCAACTAAAGAGAAAGAGTTGAATTTCAGGAAAAAGAAACTGAAAGAAAATGAAGCAACAATTGTGGGGGGAGTGGGCGAAGAGGTGGTGAGAAGGTGACAAAAGAGGCAGCAGACAAGGTTTAAAAAAAACAAGAAAAAACAACTGCAGAAAGAAAAGAAAGGGCAAATGGAGATTTCTTTAATGAGAAGCTCAGAGACAAAAACAGCCTAAAATGGGATGAAAACCAGAAAGAAAAGATGGAGAAATAGAATGACAAAAGAGAAGAGAGCTGGAGGAATGTGGGGATCAGCAGTCTGTGGTTCTGGCGGCCATGTTGGTCCATTTAACACCAATCAGCTGTGAAGCCGCGTGAATGGAGCCGACTCTAATGACGCCATCTCACACTGGAGTTCCACGACAATAAGATCATCTGAGGTTCTCTGCTTCTCAAATCAGCTTGGACGTCTTTGAAAGATACGATCAGTAAAAAAGATTCTCTCTCAGGTCAAGACAAAGACCTGGCTTCATTGTGCTGCTTCAATAGGAATGATGCCGAGGCTGTTTGTGTTGTGTGATCATCTGCAGCCCTCAGCGGTCCACAGATCTTCCCACGGTGGATGCAGGTGATGTCATGTTCCTGCGTGTGGAAACCCTGAAACTGCGCTTGACGTCACTTTGCCCAGAAGAAAACACACGCAGCCGTGGTCACGCCAGAGGTGAGGAAATCAATCAGAGCCAATCAGATGATCACGTGCATGTGGAGCCATAGCGTGTGTGTGTGTGTGTATGTGTGTGTGTGTGTGTGAGTTGACATTCCTTCCAGACATGTCGGCACATCTTCTGCTTCCTGGCAATGGTCTTATAACACAGGCATGTTAACTGCTCTGTGTGTGTGTGTGTGTGTGTGTGTGTGTGTGTGTGTGTGTGAGTCTGGAAACCCCAAGTTCCTCCCACTGCCTGGTATGAAGAGCGTGTGTGTGTGTTGAGTAGGACTCAGGTGTGGGTGCGTCTCCCTTTTTTGGTAACAAGAAAGACAGTCAGATAAGTTAATTATTTATTGTCCTCGCTTTTCATCACGCCTTTTATTCACGTCTACGATTTCAGCCCGAGGGACAGAATGCACACACACTGACAGCATTGCCGAAACACATCATCATCTCACACACACACACACACACACACACACACATACATACATACAGCATAATACACCAACACAGTCACAACCCCTGCAGCAGTGGCCGTCATATAGAACCACAGGTGATTCAACACAGTAAAAAGCCCAAACACACACACACACACACACACTGTGAAGTCATTGTTCCCGTAGACAGTGAGCAGTCAGCGTTTTCAAGTTTTTCTGGACCCCCCTGCCCCCGTAGCCGTATTAAATGAGCCGCCATCGTAAATGGCGACTTGAATAAGCCGTCACATACAAACCGACCAATAAATCTGAGGCTTTTCAGTCCTGCAGCAAAGACATCAAGTGAGTCAGCACAGCGGCTCTGTGGGAACCACACTGGGCTCACGCCTCGCAGGTCCCATCAGTATCTGATGTCTTCCTCGGCTGAGACCATCAGCCCACCCCAAAGAAAACAAGAGAATTTTCTCGATTCCTGCAGTTTATCAATAAGGATAAAGGGGAAGATGATGATTCGGTGCCCAGAGTGGAGCACAGTCAGCGCTGGTCTCCTCACACAGCGGAGCTCAGATTCGGGAAAAAGAACATTTGTCCGAAATTTGCACCAAAAAGTTCAGGTTCTGTTAAATGAAGCATCAGATGTTTCAGAGGTGGACGATGTCTGTGTTTGTCACCAGCAACATCAGAGCTGAAGATCATCAGAAATCAACAGCAAAACATCTGGTGGATCCTCAAACTCGGTGAGGAGTCTGAACACTCAACATCTGCTTTCTGTACAAACTCCTTTCCTTCTTCTGCGAGAGCGATCAGAGTTTGGCTCTGAGCGGCTCCGTCATTACAGGGAGGGAAATATGTCGGCTTGGCGTGAAGCTGCTACGCGCTGAAGCTTATCGCCAACATTCCGACCATTGATCAATTACCAAACGCCGCCATGTTGTCTCCACTGTGTGGGGGTCATTTGCAATTTCCTCCTTTCCCTGCATCATATTTCCTGTGGCCACTAGAGGGCGTCTGTCGGTTTGTTTGTTATGACTGTCAATTTTCTAATTTCACATCCCTAATTTATGTTTGTACTGCACTGAAACAACTTGTGACAGTCACCCGTGTACAAGAAAAACATATTGAGGAATGTTGTCCAAATAACAGAGGACTGTAGTGGCGTAAGTACTCGGTATCGGTGAGTACTTAAATGCAAGTACTCGTACACTACTTGTTTTGGAAAAAAGTGGTATCGGTGCATCCCTACCCAAAGCATATGGTTGTGTATATTAAAGGGTCTGAACAGGATGTTCTACCACCAGATATCACCGTAGGAACCAGCATTCCGGATCAAAACAAAAGGGCGGAGTCTCCGAGTTTAGCTTTAGCGCCTTGTTTGGCTCCTCACGCCAGACCAATGGTGTCCTGGTCTCTGCTTCTTTCTCTTTTTAGATCTTTGTTTGGTAATTGAACGTGTTTTCTTGGTCTTAACTGACTTTGCACCTTCAAAACAGGAGTTTTTTTCACAGTATTTTTTTTTTTTTTCACAATAGCTAGCTATCCTGCATTTCTAAGTTACCCGGTAACCGCATGACGTTACCCCACATGAACAATGTAGGATTACAATTAACTTTGCAAGAACTTTGATATGGTTGTTGGACCCACACGTACACCCGCACACACACACATCACTTTACACAAACTCAGCATTAGGACATGGGGGGGGGGGGGCGGTTGGGGGGCATGTTTATACTTTTCTTTGTTTACAAGAAAACAAGGAGCCGCCGGCTGCTGCATTCCTGGGCAGTCCACAAATGCTGAGTGTTGTCAGAATCCACAGTTCTTAACATCCACCGAGGGTCCAATGATGGTAAATCACGTGACTCTGTGGCGGCGCCCCGACTTCAACATCCAAAAGCATAAATCCAACCTTGGACCTTTGAACTGCAGAAATCCACAAAAACATCACGCAGCGTTCCGCAAGCATCGCCTGGTGAGCGGACGGCTACCTGGCTGCAGTGGTTACCATGGATACAGTAATGACAGGGCCCACCTGCCCTAATGTCTGGCCTTGGGCTTCTACTCTGAAATGAGCCGATGACAGAGCGGCAGCAGGTGATGTGTACGCGCGTTTGTGTGTTCCTGCGCGAGCCGACCGCAGAGCTGCTCCCACTTCCTAAATAATTGTGAGGAATCTCAAGTCCAACTGACACTGAAATACATTTTTCTATCTCCAGCACATATCTGCTTCATAAATCTTGTCAATCTTAGATTCTTTGTTTCTATGGTGACGCCCATGTTGAGCAGTAATTGGGTGAAATATTGCCCTGTTAGCTATTAGCTTGCGCAGCCTTCCTCAACCCTGGACCCAACTCCGGGTGAAGCCCCTTTTGGCTCAAACATGGACGCACGTCCGTCCTGCAGCATCACCTTTTTAAACCTCCCGGGAAAACATTCGCGGCGGGAAACTCACATGCCTAAGCTGACTTTGCGAGCCATTTAGCTAAGTAGCTGCTTAGCTGCTTCCCATTAAATAGCCTGTAAACAGCTGCTAATCTACTGGCTTCCTGTTAGCTGCTGCTGAGTCATTATGGATCCGTTTCCTGCCAAATGCTGTCAATCAAAGCGAGCATGGCCCCGCCCCCTCCTACACAATGTTTTTTTTGAAAGTCTCATTTGGAGGGTTCACTGCAAGACTGCGAAGTGCAAACTTGAGGCAGATTCCATGGCAGCGATGACGAACAACACCAACTATCTGTCTGTTATTTTCTCTGCGGTTGCGTCAGACAGCGAAGGAGGTCAGACGACTGACTTGGTACTTCAGACAAACATACTCAAAGTATTTTCCATCTCAGCAGTTGGATATTTCTCAGGCTCTTTATATAGAAAGCAGCCTCACTGTTATCGCTCGCTATCGCTCTCCCATCTTTCCGCGTCTCCTT
Source organism: Mullus surmuletus (assembly GCA_903171835.1). Classification (NCBI taxonomy): domain Eukaryota; kingdom Metazoa; phylum Chordata; class Actinopteri; order Syngnathiformes; family Mullidae; genus Mullus; species Mullus surmuletus. The sequence continues at coordinate 327,621 of CAESWR010001233.1, forward strand.
TTCCATTACTTTCTCGCCCTTTCTGTCACACTCTTTGGATCCATTTGTATTTTTTCTGTCAGGACTATTGTAATATAACATGTTCTTGGCTGTGACTGTAACCCACAAACTTTTACTTTGGGTACTTTCTGAGTATTTTGTCTTTGTTGAGATTTGTTTGATAAGTGAAGACATAAAGAGGGGAAGCATCCACATCACAAAGACTTTTTCTGGAGATTTGACCTTTTAAAAAAAATCTCAAAGGAAGTGCTGGACTTACTGTTTTTTTATGATGATTGCTCCCAAAAGTCATGTGTTACACATTACCCATCTTTTTTTGAAGTGGTACATTACTTTATTTCCTTCCTTCGGTTCTGAGGGTTTTTCCTTTGTCATGACTTTTATGTCCTGTGCGCGACAGTTCAGGCACAGTTTGCACTTACCGTCACATCGCCGTCTTCCCCAGCCGGTCGTGGTGGAGCCGAGCGGAGAAGCGGCGGCTCTGCAGCCGTGCATGAAGACGCACGTTGTTGTTTTAACCATTGTGCAGGTAATTGAAGAGCTTCTGCCATGATGGTGATGACATCAGAGGCTGGCCAGCAAAGATAACGCCATGAGCAAATGTAAAGATATAGGTGGTTTGCAGGTGACGTCACGTCGAGCGCTACGACTGCAGATGAGGGACAGGAAGTGATTCGCCCATAGGAAAAAGCCGGCACCATGCCGAACTTTTGTGCTGTCTCTGGCTGCACCAACCGCTCCAATCGAGAAAAAAACTACTAAAAGCTACTTTTGCATCCTGATAGTAGTAACCTACAAAAGGGAGATTTTTTTTTAAAGTCACCAGAAAGAGACGGCAGACATGGATTAAAAATCTTCGTCTCAAATCGCGAGGAGCGGAGTCAGACTGTGTCTGTATATGCAGTGACTACTGACATCAGGGCTGCCAAGCTTCAGAAAACTGGACTGTGTGGAATCACGCACATTGATTATAATGCTTGCGTATTTGATCCGGCTGCCGTTCCAAATGAACATTAGACTAGACAAGGCATTTGTTTCATTTACTATGTATTTATGCTGATATAACCTACAAGTGCAATTCAGCTCCTATAGCAGAGCTCCCCGTGGCAAAGCAACAGTGAACTAGAGACTACAGATAAAAATTAAGAGCAACATTTGTCCTGCATTGACATCAAACTGGTAAAAATATTAAAAAAATTAACCCATTTGCAATAATTTTGTATGATCAAAATTAGGTTGTTACCTTCCGTCCGTCTTCAGGAGAGCAGGAGAACGTCGAGTGGGTTTTAAATGTCGGTTAGACACAAAGGACTGATGGATCGGTCTGGGATTGGTTATCTCTGCCAGTCAATCAGAGTTACTCCAACTACGGCAAGTTTCTTATCAGGAAAAAAATAAATGTGGAGTACTGAATGGGGAAATGTACGCGTGAGAAATGGCAAGTGTGGCGTGTGGTGTGAGAATGGGCTCAAAGCCTGACGCTTGGCTGCTCTGTGACATGGAGGACTAAAAGTGTCAAAAACACAGAGCATGTGTTATTATATTATAGGAAACTTAGCTAACTGTGACATCACCTTGTGGAGTTTGTTCTACAGCTTGTGTTTCTAAGATAGGTGGCGTCTGCGCCTCGATAGCATTTGTTTTTAGCAATGCTAGCACCGTTAGCTATCACGGCCAGCGACCGAATCACATTTACTCACCCGGGCAAAAACGGCTGTCATTTAGTGCTACTTTGGATGGGAAGTGGCCGAGCAACCACACACCGAGCAGCTGTGAGCCTCCAGACTCTTGTACGCCCTTGTTTGGAGAGCGGTGTGGTAGGAGGTCTGGAGGAGGTCTGGAGGACGATGGCCTCCACGCCCGGCAAATCCCACAAGAAGTAGGACAAATCACTTCTCTTCAGTTGGCACGGATCGCACCCGATGTTTTGGTATTTTTGGATGACAGCTGCTACGCGCAGATTCAGCCAACCCATTTGCACGGTCGCTCTCTGCCAATTCTAATTTCTAGTTCTCCACTTTTTGCCCCCATCTGAATTTCGTGTGTCGTCGGAACCACCCGACTGCAAGCCACCTGTAACACACAACACTGTTTACAGTCACGGTCACCCTGCGCGACCGCTCAGTGATTGGCTGACAATGTTAACATGCCTGTGATTGGTTGAAAGGAGATAGATTGAAAAGTCCCACCATCAAGTCCAGCAAAATAAGAGTGCTGGCAGTGATTTTGGACCAGTCATGCCTGGTGTTTCCAGGCAGATCGATCACTTTGGAACACAGGTTTTAATCAGGAGAATAAATCACCAGATTTGAGTTGAACCAAGTTGAAGTGTTTTGTCTCTTAAATATGATCCCACGGCCCATGTTACGCACATTCAGAAAATAATTAAATATATCAAATACACAATCTCGGGGCAAGATGATGATTTCGTTAAGTTAGAAATGGTTCATTTCCCAAGGTGACGTTGTTAACTGCCTCTCAAAGAATCCATCCTTTCTGTCACAACGAGCTAATAACTTTAATGGTCCAGGTTTCTCCACAATCTCTCCACAATAAGGTCCTTGTTAAGCTTCAAAGACTGTGAAATCATTATTCATGCCTTCATTTCATCCCGTCTTGATTCTTGTAATGGTGTTTTGACATGACTCAAACATTCTATCGACAACCTTCAAGGCACTTCATCGTCTCGCCCCAAAGGACATTTCAGAGTTTTTAACCCCATATGTGTCTGCTGGCAGCCTGAGCTCCTCCAGCAGGAACCAGAACCAGAATCCAGCTGGTCGTCCCCAAATCAAGGTTGAGGAGCCGGGGCGACGCTGCCTTCGCTGTCCGAGCTCCTCGTCTGTGGAATCATCTGGCCGAGGAGCTCAGACTGGAGAACTCACTGTCCTCCTTTAAAACCCAGCTAAAAACTCACCTCTATCATCTGACCTTTGACCCCCACTGTGACCTTGTTGATGTGTCCTTCCCTCCACCTGCAGTGTTTCTGTAACTATATGTCTGCTAACCTGAGCAGTCTGAGCAGATGGCTCCGCCCACCCCAAGTCGTGGATCTGCCCAAGGTTTCTTCCCAAAAGGGAGTTTTTCCTGGCCCCAGCAGCTCTGGTGGTCCCTGTTTTGTAAGTGCCTCTGTTGTGTGTGTTATGGCACTTTGAATGTGTGTTTGTATGTGTCCATGTGAAGCACTTTGTAACCTTGTTTTGATAAGTGCTCTACAAATAAATGGTATTTTTATCATTATGATGATGATTGTTATTATTTGTATTAATAGTTATTATTGTTGTTATTATTATTATTATTATTATTAAATGTAAAGATGCCGGTCAATAGAGTAGGCAAGAGGAGAGAGAGGAAGGGAGAGAGAGAGAGAGAGCGAGCGAGAGAGGATGTGAAGGAGGAGAAGACTGAAATGTGACTGACCTCCACTCAAATTGAAAGCAGTTGTGTGTGTGTGTGTGTGTGTGTGTGTGTGATGTGATAGGAGGGATGTATTTATTTTAGAACTGTTCCCACGACACAAAACGACCTCCACCTCTCTTTCTTCCTCTCCCTCTCTCTGTCTCTCTCTCTCTGTCGCTCTGTCTCTCTCTCTCTCCCTCTCTCTATAAATGGTCCGTCTGGTGGCACTTTGGCCGCCGCTCAGACTTAAAAAGGACAGAAAAGGAGAGAGAGGGGGAAGCGAGAGAGGAAAAGGCCTGAAGAAATGGAAGAAAAAATGGAGGGAAAAGTTTATGGAGTTGACTGTGTCAGTTAGCATGTTAGCTTAGCATTCGTCCAGAGTCTCGTCTTCCTGCTGTTGCTTTAGAATATCAGTTTCCTCCCAAAGCTAAACCTCTTTTGTCCATATTGTGTCTTCATTAAAACAGTTAATTTCCGGGGTCCTCTCAGCAATAAATGAAATGAAAGCACCAAACAACAAAAGTCACTGCAGATTTTCAGACATCTGTGAGGCCCTTTCATGTCGGCCATCAAAAATATATTTGAAATCCTCAACAGATGGACAATCTTTGTCCAGTTGTGCTCCGTCTCTGCTGTCTGCATTCCGGCTATGACGGCGATCTTGCTCATCTGCTGTGTCTGCTGTGTCTACACACACACAAACACACACACACACAGCAGCTTCAGTTTCAGTGCCTTGCTGAGATGCTGAGTGGTGCCTTCACTGATCAGCAGCTCTGAGGGGAAATCTTTGAAATCCTACGACAGGCACTTTAGACTTCAGTGTACTTTTCTTTTCCTACTTAACAAGGATCCTTCAAAATTTTTCACTGTAATATTTGCCTAAAATATGGTCAATGGTCTCTTGTCCACACTTCTTGTCTATTTGATGCTTTCAGTTTGGCTTGTCGATCTTCACTAAAGCTGGATATAGGAGGAGGCAGAGCACCAAAAAAAAGGATACATTCAGAAGAGACCAAAAACTTTAGTGGTTAACATTATTTATTAGTCGGTGTAGCATCAGAGCCAATCAACAGAAATACACCTGCCCGATTTGGCACTTTGGTTGCAGGAAAAGTCAACTTGTTTGGCTTTTGGTAAAAACGTTGCAACTTCAGGCGGTGAGACCTTCTGATGCTAGTTTTTGTATTGCAATGTTTTCTGCAAAAGATCTGAGCAGCATTATGGAGGCACATTGCTGCAGTTACACTCAGAAACTGTAGGGATGCCAGTGAGTCAATCATGTAACAAATCAGGTCTAAGTCCATGATGACAAGAAGTTTTCAGCATTTTCAGCCTAAAGTTGAAGACAAACCTCTGAAGCCAGCTTTGTTTGACCAAATATGGTGCTGGCACGTCAGCTGATTTGTGATGCTTGTCGAGGAACCAAAGTCTCTTCGTGATGTTGCTGCTTCTTTTGATTTGTCATCAGAGTGGGCGGGGTCATGCAGGCACGCATTTGATCTGTATTAATAACGCCTTTACTATTAGTGGAATGGGCAGACACTCCTCCTCCTCCTCCTCCTCCTCCTCCTGCCGCCGCCACACACATGAGGTTGTAGATGGAGACGGATGAGTGGAGTCTCATGGTGGGACCCGAAGAGCCCAGCTGACTCACTCTGCAGCCTCAGAGCCTATTTGTGCCTCTTCACCCCATATCTGGGAATGGAGCTGATATCATCGTCTTCAGGGTCTAATTTTAGAGTGGTGCGTTTCATTGCAACACCAAGGACACACCAAGTGTGCACACACACATACACACAGGCACGCACACACACACACACACACACACACACGGTCCAGATGTTTCCTATTGAAGGGATCCTGAGAGTGAAAGCTGAGTGGGCCGGGGGGGGGATGGATCTACAACACCATGAAGGAACCCAACAGGAAAACACCACCAGAGGCTGATGAGTTCAACGGACAGACGTGAGGATGGATTTCAGAATAAAGAAAAAAAAGATGTGTAGATCGTATCAACATTTCTGAAGCTCTTTGCTCATGACGTCAACATAGTTACAACACACACATGTAGGACATAGCACGGTGTCTTCACTGGTCGGGTGGGTGGACAAACAAACGGCTTTGCAAACTCCGACTCCCTTTTGCAGCAATGACTGTGGAGATAAAGCATTATTTGTGATCCAACCCCAATGTGGCGGCGATGTCCAGATTTCATGTAAAGATGTTCAAATCAAGAGCAGCTCATAGTTGTCAGTACTAACTACAAGTATTTATATGTGTTTTCTTAGTTCCCTGACATTGATATTATGTGGTTTGCAGTTAAAGAATGGCAGTGATTTTTCCTCTTGACCATACTAAAGGTTTTTTTTTTCCCCAAGCGGGTTATGAGATGCCGGAAAATAGTGGTATATGTTCCAACGGCTCAAGAGGATAGAGAAAAAACCATCAGTCCAAGACTAAATGAGTTGCAATAATCAGAACATGCGACCCGAAACTCTGCGGCTGCTCGTCAAACATTGACTCACAGAGAAAGCTGGGAGAGAGAGAGGAGCGACGCCTGACGTGAGGTCACTGCCAGGCCTCCCTCTGCATACGTGCTTTTCCTTCTATATTTAGCTTTGCTGCCCGCCCCCCCCCCCCACCCGGTTTGTGGCTTCAACACTCTAATCGAATCAGCCATTACTTAGGTGATGTAATCTGATTATCTCATTCAGTTGCTTTTGCGCACAGAGAAGCTCACAAAGATACAAGCTTTATTCTGCACAGACTGACGTTCCACCGCCGTCACTTCCAGCTGCCGCCCATAATTCCATGTGTATAATTGATCCCTCCAGACAGGATATCCCCCCCCCCCCAATGAATTCTCTCATTCAGTCTGCAAAACCAGTAGCAGTTTTTCGTGTGTAAGATAAATCCCCGTCCCTCAAATGGCCTCTCTAAGTACAGTTTTACCTCTGGAAAATGAGAGTCAGTCATATCAGCTGCAATCAGTGCGGTGAAGAGGTGTGTAACAGGTGTGTGAGCGGGGAGCTCGGCAGCAAACACCCTTCTATTGTCCTCTTATTTTTCCTCAATTCAATCCCTGACTGCGGCTTCCTTTTCTACTGCAGGTTCATCACTGTTTATAGAAGTCTATGAGAAAGGGAGCACACTTCTGAGTTGATTTGTGTCCTCAGGAAGTCATTAACTAGCCTCCACTGAGCCGTCCAACTCACGAGTTTCAAGTTTTCTTCACCGCAGCACTTTCATTGAATTAAGTCCGGGCCTACTTAAGCTCCGGCAGATGACAAAGCGGGTTATGGATTCGGCCGGCACTGTGGTTGTTCCGTCTCAACCCACACATCTTATTCTTGAGCAGCGCTGTGGAGCAGTTTGCTCTTTTATACTGACAGACAACTGACGCAAAAAAGTTGAACATTCACTTTCTATCTGTGTGAGTCTTGCTGCAACCAAACTACGGAAACTAGAGTACAGAGAGGAGGAGAGGGGATCCTGGTCGAAGAACTGCTGCCCTCTGCTGGCCGAAGTGCACAACAGCAAGTTTCCCTTCAATCAAGTCCAGTAAAAATATATGTTTTCGTTGCCTCTAAATGTTCACTTCATTTACAAGAACAATCAACCATGTTTACAATTTTTGAAAACAGAACAAAATGTATCTCTGAAATCGAAATCTGCATATTAGTTTCACAAAGACGACACCAGAAAACATCAAGCATGACAATGTGGAACTTTCCTTTATCATCCAATGACACAACCATTATTAAACCGGTAGAAGCATCCAGTAATAACTGTGAGGACCAGAAATCTCCTGGATCAAAGGAGTCTGGACTGAAGTGGTCTACACGTCAGGGTCCCGCTCCTCCTCCTGCCGTGGAGCAGATGTTGGCTCCAGCATCTCCTCAGCCTGCTCCTCAGGAGCTCCTCCGGGCCGCTTCCGGACGCAGCGCAGCACTCTGCTGAGCGCCTCTCTGTAGGGAGCGTGGAGGCGGAAGAAGAGCACGGGGTCGAAGCAGAGGTGCAGCACGGTCAGCAGCAGCGTGGACTCCTTCCCCAGGAACAGCTGCCTCTTGGTGGGACAGTCACTGATCAGCTGGGCCTGAGCCAGCGTGTACGGCGCGCGCACGCTGTGGTAGGGCACGAAGCAGAGGATGAAGGCCAGGGTCATGGCCACCAACGTCCTGGCCGCGCCTCGCTTCTCCGCCCAGACTTTGGGGTCGCAGCGACTGCGCAGGAACCTTTTTAGAGCCAGAGTGCTGGAGACCAGAACCACGGCCGAGGCGTTGAGGAACAGAACCATGCAGAGGAAGATGGTGAGGGCGTGCCAGTGCAGGCTGATGTCTTTCTTCAGAGATGAACAGCTGAGATACTGTTGGACCTGCACAAACAACACGAACACACATGCACACACACACACCAAATTTAATAATGCAGCAAAAACCCTACCAAAACACAATTGCTTTGCTGCAGTGTGGACGAACAGTGCCATTTAGTGGCCCAGAGAGTCAAACTCCTCGTCCAAAATGTCTTCCTCCATAACTGCGTACAAAAACACACAGACTCTGCTGGATTCGATTTTATGTAAATTTTATATTATAACTTGTATTTTGCTCATCAATATACACTAAACCTTGAATAAATGGAGCTGTAACATAAGTGGAATTCAGGGCTATTTAAGACCATTGTGTGTCTATTATTTAAACCAATACAATCAAATATTATTATTAATAATAATAATAATAATAAGAAGAAGAAGAAGAAGAAGAAGAAGAACATTTATTTGTAGAGCCCTTATCAGATATAGCATCAATCAAAGTTTTATAAATATGAATGCTGTCAAGTAGCAAAAACCCCAAATGTCTTCTGCAAGTTCTTTTTTCTCAAGGTAGTTACTTCTGCTTTTCAGTTCTTCTACAAGAAGCAGAAGGGCTGATGTAGTTTTCCTTCAGCATAAATACTCAGATGGGGGAGATAAGACCAGCACGTTTCTTACGGGCGTTAAGACCAAAAAAAACAAGCTGCTCGTGTGTTTTCAGTCCATGGAGGAAAAAAATCCCTCCTTTTTCCAGCACATTTGAACTTTCTGGACGTGAGGTTTGAACTTGTCAAAACATGTCAAACTCAAACTGGGGTTCAAGGCTCAATCCGATCTACAACCTGAATAGTCCAGAAAATCATTCAATTAGGTTTAGTTTTTTCTCCTCATCATTATTATCTATGATGACCTCTGACCTGCACCTGCCTGGTGGGCAGGGTCATGTTGGGCACCATGAGGAGCAACAGCAGCAGCCAGACCACCACCGACAGCAGCCGCGCAAAGCCGAACTCCAGCAGCGGCAGATGGCGCGTCGTCTGGCACTCCTGCAGGTTGAGACGCACCCACATGTTAGAGGAAGTGTGTGCGTGTGTGTGTGTGTGTGTGTGTGTGTGTGTGTACCTGCAGGTAGCAGTCGGTGATGATGAAGGCGAGGAAGACGAGCGAGGCGTAGAGGCTGATGTAGATGGTGACGGCGCTGGCCTGGCAGTGGAACACCATCAGGCTCCAGGGCGCCGCCCCAACGTCCTTCAGGATCTTGAAGGGCAGAGCGAGCAGCAGCAGCAGGTCGGCCGCCAGCAGGTTGATCAGGTAGACGCCGACGCTCTGCTGCTGCCAAACACAAACACGCGGCCTCTCAGAGATCAGGCCTCACATTGCAGCGTCTGACCAGCAGCTTCCTCTTCAGAGTGAAGGAGGAAACCCTGGAGCCGCGCATTCATCGGCTTCATTCCGTCGCCCGAGGAAAAAGCTCCACCCAAAAATCCCCAAAACATCAACTGCTTCATTTTGGTGTACTTTTATTTTTGAAGCCAGATAAATGTCACTTTCCAATTTATGATTATGATTATGATTATGAATGGGTTTTTAAAAAAAATGTGCATATTATTTTCTCTTTTATTCTTTTTTAATCTATATTTATCGCCTTCACGCACAATCAACAAAATTCTTCCAGCGTAAAGGCTGAGGCATGTGCGTCACCTGACCACAGATGGCCGCCTCTCATCTCCTCTCCTGTCACACAGCAAAGCAAAGCGGGCGGCTGAGCGCGGCGCCCCCACCTTGGCCCAGGAGCAGCGGATGAAGGCCCACAGCGACAGCAGGTTTCCGGGCAGGCTGACGATGAAGATGAGGATGTAGAGGACGGTGAAGGCTCCCATCTGGTCGTTCACGATGCAGCGACTCGCCTCCTCGGCCCCTGCTGCGCTGGAGTTGGAGAGACGAGGCAACATCTGATCTCCTGGAGCAGACAGACAAACAGAGGTGGGTAGCAACGACTTACATTAACTTTGCTACATTTACTTGAGTACATTTTTGGATAAATTGTGCTTCTATGAGTAACTTTAATGTACAATACTTTTTACCGTCACTTGAGTATGTTTGTGAAGAAGACACGCTACTCTTACACCACGACACTGCACTGCACGGCTCGTTACGTCTCTTTTTATCCAGATGATTCTACGCAGCTTTTTTATGCGAGAGACTCTTCTGCAAAAGGCTCCACTAACACATGACTCTATTTCACCAATCAGAGGCAGACGTTCAGTCACATGAGAGCTGAGGGACGGAAAAGGAATACACACGCAAGATGGCAGAGGAAGCAACGGTCTGCACTACTGTAGAGGAGGATGAGGAGGAGGAAGAGGATGATGAGGAGGATGAACAACCGTGGCCTCATATATGAAGCATGTTTAGCTACACACGTTGCAGAAGAACAACGGATTTATTGATATTTTTGTATAAAGATTTGATTCATTCATCATTTTAGGTAGTTGTTCTAACACCG
>CAESWR010001233.1:341629-363415 GCA_903171835.1 Mullus surmuletus
GTGTGTGTGTGTGTGTGTGTGTCTGTCTGTCTGTCTGTCTGTCTGTGTATGTGTGTGTGTGTGTGTGTGTGTGTGTGTGTGTGTGTGTGTGTGTGTGTCGCCGGCAGCTCAGCCTCCTTGGTGACACGTAGACCACGGACCACACCTCCCTGCACCACACACGCACACACACACACACACACACACACACAAACTGTGCTTACAAAGTCGGAAAAAGCTCCAGGGAGTAAAGTTGATCAGTGGTTAATATCAGACTGACAGATATGATTTGCACACTTATTGCTCATCTTAATGTAGACACCCATTTGTCTGGAGATAAAAACACTGAAGAAAATGTTCAGTGTGGGTATTTGTGTGTGCGTTTGTGTGTGTGTGTGTGTGCGTGCGTGTGTGTGTGAGATCTCATATATTTAAAAATAATTAGAAATTTGGAATTGTGCGTCTTGCAGAAAGACTTTAATTGGGAAGCAGAATATATCGTAAATACACATATTAATACAACTGGTTGTTTCACGAGAGTTCACAGCTTTAGGATAAATATTATTTTTAGCAAATGCACAGTCTTGGCCAGGACTCTCTTGGAAGAGCAAAAGTTCTCCTGGTTAAATAAAGGTTTAAATAAGAAGGTTTAAAAAGAAAAGAAAAGATGTTTTCAACATTTTGCACTGTAATGTTTTATAGAGCGATGTTCTAATATAGAGCTGAAACATCTAAACTGTCCCCCATCATCTGAAAGGTACACACACACACACACACACACACACACACACACTGGTTTCACAGCCTCAGAGTGTCCTTTGATGAGCTGCGATCCAGTGAGTCAGACACAGAGGGGAGCTGGCGTTCAGACCCGGCGGCGAGAGGCTCGACCACCAAGCTTCTACACAGGAACAGCTTGATCAGTGAGGCTCTTCCCAGGCTGCTCACTTGTTTTAATCCACCAGTTCTGATAGCACCCGATCTATAATATCCTGCTTTTAATCTATTCCAAACCCCCTTCACACAACTACCCGAGATCTGTGAGAGTGCCAGGAATTCTCCAACAGCCTGCGCTGTCCGTTACGCCGACACTCACGTAGTAAAAATATCAATCAGGTAGGAAAACACCCGCATGGAACAACAATGAAACAACAATAACTAACCAACTAACCTTGAGAGTTCAGTTCGCATGATGTAGGTGGGCTGATCACACACAGCCGTGTTTTACCTCGGCCATTTTGTTTTGTCTTCAGATGAAAATAGCATGTGTGTGTATGTTGTTTTCAGGACGTGTATCTAAGGAACAGATGATCAGAAGGCAGGACAGAAAGAGAAATTCAGTGCGGAAGTCAAAATAATGCGGGGCCAAGATACCGCAGACGCAGACGCATAGTCCTTGAAGCTCTGAAAATGGGTCCGATTATAACACCATCAATCACAGTCTTGGAGGACAGGACACACACCTGAACACACACCTCAAACCGATATTCCTCAGGGTCTCGGGGGGGGGGGTCCATCAGAGAAGTTCTTTCCTGTTCATTCATGGGGTTGTGTTTGTGTTTAGAGCTGCAACGCGCTGGCTGTTGGCCGGCGTCTCGCTGACAGTCAGCGGCCAGCTGCTCTTCCGCTGCGTCATGCTGGTGAGCGACGTCTTCCTGTTGGTCTTGATGCTGCTCCGCCGGCCGTCGCTGCTCTGCCGGCCGCCCCCCCGCGAGGTCAGCCGGCCGCCCAGATTGAGCTGGGCGCGGAAGGCCTTGCAGAAGATGAAGTAGATGAGCGGGTCCAGGCAGACGTTGAGCACCGACAGCATGACGGTGGCCTCCTTCAGGTAGAAGAGCGGCGCGCTCCACGAGCAGCGGTTCCACAGGAAGGCCTGCGGGAGGCGCACCAGGTGGTACGGCACGAAGCACACGCAGAAGACGCTCACCAGCACCAGCATGTTCCTGCGAGACTTGGCCAGCATCCTGGAGCCGGAGGAGGCCGCCTGCCGCCGCTGCGCCACCGACAGCCTGTGGGAGGTGCTGTGGTAAAAGAAGACCAGGGCCACCAGCACGCACAGGAAGACCACGGCCAGGAGGCCTTGGAGGACTTTGTAGAACATGCTGAGCGTCCCGCTGCGCAGGATGTCGCAGGTGATGGTGTCGGGGACGGAGGTCAGAGGCTGGTGTGTGAGGAGCAGCAGGATGATGTAGGCGCTCATCACGGACAGGAGGAAAACCCAGGTCAGCACCGAGATGAGGCGGGCCGCCCGCACCGTCTGCAGCACGTGAGTTCCCAAAGGATGGACAATCTTCAGGTACCTGGACAGATGGACGGAGGACAGAAATGTCAAAAATGAAAACCGATCCGCTTAAAGGAGCAACATACCATGTTTCTCCACTAGATGTCTCTGTCAGCAGCAGCGTCTCAGACCAAAACAAAGGGGGCGGGACTTAACACTCGCTTTGAGTTACATATTAGCAGCTGGAAGCGATGTAGCTCTCCAATGTCATTGTGTTTGGCCACGCCCCCTGGTGGAGCCCGACTGACAGAGAGATTCGCTTTTGATGGAGGAAGACAAGGAGGTTTTTTTGCTTGTTTGTTTACATTTTTTGGATAAAGTAAAGTATCGTAAGTAAAAGGAGTTTAAGTACCGGCAGTAAAAAAAACCTTTTAGTTTGTTTCTACATAAAACGAACCTTAGTGGATTCAAATATAACGGAGCTGCACATGATTCCAAATATATCAGCTCATCTCTTTTATTTTGGGCCTGATGCAGAAGCTGCCGTCACAGACGCTGCGTGGTCGATCTCAAAGCATCTCGCCTGCTAACCACATCCTTTTGCCTTTTGACTGCAACACTGCTTGCATCCTCTTTAAATGAACTCTTCTCCTGACCGCCTGCTGTGTCAGCGACACAACACACATTTGAAAAATGAGATTGAAATGGGCTGGAAGTTTTTCTTGGAGCTGCTGTGGTGAAAATGAGTGGCTGATAATATTTCCTGTAAACATAATTCTGTGTGCTCTCCAAGAATCATTGACCACATTTGCATTTCTGTGAAATGATCAAACCACTTTATCAACCACTGAGATCAGACACGATTGATTTCATTAAACCTTCCAACAAAAATAACAACAAATTAGATGTGTGAAATAAAAGGAAGACTACAACCGAGTTAACCGTCTTCTTCAGTCTTCTTAATCCAAGTCTGTAAACCGTCAACTTTGGTTTTGGCTCCTCGAACTGAGAAGGAGGATGAGGGTGTGTGTGTGTGTGTGTGTGTGTGCTTGTGTGTGTGTGTGTGTGTGTGTGTGATCAGTGGTCATGCTCTTCACTCATACATTCACACCAGTGGGAATTCTTATTAACTGGTGAACACACACCTGAACTGGATCATGGCCCACCAGTAAATACCACAGCACAAACCCTAACACATGATGCTGCATCGTCCCGACCCCCGACCGGTGGAGTTCATCCACCTCAATTCAGAGCTCACAGCAAAGTTCATCGACAGTCACCTGTTCAACTCATTCTTAGGTGTTCATTGTTCGACGTAAGATGAATTTCACGAACAAGTTTAGCGGTCAAAGGCGACGCAGTCTGCAACACGGTGCCCTCAGATATCGAGGCCCAAGCCCCGCCTCTTTCCTACCTGTTTGCTGCGATGTAGCCCATGAAAAGGATGCTGGCGTACATGTTGAGATAGAAAGCCGAGGCGCCGAAGTTGCAGTAAACCTGGTGGACGAGCGTGGAGCTGCTGGCGTAGTTGGCGATGCGGATGAGAAGGCAAAGGCTGATGAGGAAGTCGGCGGCCGCCAGGTTCCTCAGGTAGACAGTGACGCTGCTGGACGCCTGCAGCTGGGCTCCGCAGAAGTAGACCTTCAGGGTGAAGCCGTTGAGCAGCAGGCCCACCTGGGGAGATTCCACAATGGGAGCCTGGTGGATTTGGCTGCAGGGCAGCTTTGAGGACATGAGGAGCCAATCTCACCAGGAAAAGCAGACTGTAGACCAGCATGAAGAAGAGGTAGACCGTCGCGTTGATATGAGAGCACAGCGCTTCGACGCTCTGGTTGTTGGACACGTTGGAAGAGGAAACCCCTCCCCCGTGGTCCGCCATGTCTTCTACAGTCTTCTACCACACACAGAGGTCTTTGACTATTTCGGCTGAACAGGAAGAAGCCACCGGAGTCATATCAGCCTCAGCATGATGATCAGTGTCGAGAGGAAGAAAAGCAGGAAGCAGAAGCAAAATTACTGACTGAATAATTGTTTCTCACAGACTTCTTTATTCAACTGTCTTTATTTAAACTGGATTGCCTCAAACTCATTTCAATCAAAGGAGAACAGACTTATTTTTATTGAATTATAACTGCCTTCTCTTTTTTATTTACATTTATGAAAGCAGCATTATAGGCATTGTGGTTTTTGTGCACTAACTAAGTTTAAGTCTAAACTAAGACTCTAGTTGACTTGTTGTAAAGCAGGATTTGGTGCATTGCTCCTGAATTTCCTTTGCTGCGCAACATGATTTTGTTGGTTAGTTTCAGGCGTTTCCTTGCCGACCGTGACACAGGCTTCTGGGAAAACACAACGATGATTTCTGATAACTAACAAGTCACGTCTGGCTCTCACAGTGACACCATGTAAACACACGCACCTGCAGAGCGCTCGTTACGGAAAGCAGATTGATCACTTATTGCACATCCTTGATATCTCATGGCAAAACAAACACTCACTTGGTGGCTCGTGAGCTGTAAAACCTCCAAAATGTTAACTAATCCAATGTGAATTCAGGTCACTCGTATTCCAGCGCATCTAATGGTAAGTAACCGAGCGTTGTGAAGGCCAAAATACTCACTACTTAAGTGCCCGACCCAGAATGTATATTAGTTAATCAGTCAAACCAAGACATCTACTTGTAAACTAATTTGCAGCAGTACTAGTCAGCTTGTGGGTCAAGAGGTTTACACTCGAGAAAGACAAAATGTTAATGTTTCCTATTGGCTGTACACTCTTAAATTAAAAATGGCATCAATAAGGACTTAGGATTTTGGTTTTATCCCACCTTCTCCATTCGCATGTTGCTCATTATTGAACATGTTGCCTTAGTGAACGCAGCAACTTAGGCTGAGATTGCACCATCACATGTTAACAAGTCAAAGGCACTGGGCTGGCGAGTGAACCAGTTAGTGGAACCTTACTGGTCATTTATTCATTGACTCAAAATTACACAAGAATGATACTATATGATACTACACTATAGTATACTATATAATATTATACTATACTACATCAGAATGGACTTTCATCAGATGGTCTTTAAATGAGTAGAACTTCGATCATACAAACTTTTCATGCGTCCGATCTTCAGACCAGATAACAACTCAGTTTTCCATACCAAAGTGTTTTGCATAAACAAATAAAGTTTTCCTCCCTCATCCTGCAGAGCTTACTGATTACCAAACCCCATCTATTCTGACCAAGAAAATATTATAGTACATATATTTAATGATAATAATAATAATAATAATGATAATAATAATAATAATAATAATAATAATAACAACGATAATGATAACAACGATAATAATAACAACAAAAATATCAAGCAACTATAATAAAAGACTATAATTTTAAAACAACACAGTTAAAACCTTGACTATCTTCTTGTATCTGATGTTTGATGTTATCTGGATGTTGTCGTAGATCTAGAGGTTGTTGCTTTTGTCCCCTCGTTCTTAAAACACACTGATGCACAGCAAAGAATCATTTTCAGAGCTGGCTTGACCATCCCAGGGACCCTCGCAATTTAACTATTTTTACCAAAAGAGCAAAACAAAGGTCTAAAAGCCGAGCCGCAGAAGTGACCCGATGACTCACCTTCTTTTCAGTCCGTGCGGACGTCTGATGTGGAAAAGTGTCTGTGCAGCAACTTCCTTTTACTCACTGACATCAGATCAAAGGGCAGCAGAGGGAGGAGATACACTGGTGTGGTTTTGGCTGCTGAGGTCAGCTGCATCTCTGATTGTCTCGCAGCATCTTCATAAAAATATCTTTTCTTCAACTCTCTAATGCGACTCAACCCAAATAAGAATTCAACGATATGTGATGCTTGTGTCAGCTGTGTGAGGACGATAATATTTGTGCATTTGAGACATCGTTTCTAAAGCAGTTTAAGCATGACATCATTGTTGTTTAATGCTCATTTTATTGGGTTTATTTACAACTAATTATGGTGCAACATATCAGACGCTGATTGAGCAGCTGAAAAAATGGGGTTGGGTTCTGAATATGGTATGACCATATCGTATTAAAACTGAAACAATCCACCACTGTGAGCTTTAGCAACAATGGCCCAGTTTGCACCTGTTTGAGGAAGTGACACAGCATGAGGTATTCTCTCTCTGGTCTGAAGAGGAAGTGAGAAATAAAAGCACTGCTGATCTCGGTCAAAAGCATTCATAGAAATTGCAGCAGAAATATCTCGAGTCTGACTATGGTGCTAGCTGTTTCAAATTAGTCTCATCATGTCTGACCTGCTTCTGTCATGGAGGACTCGCCTTTGTGTCAGTGTTTTGATGATGAAAAATGTCAAACTTCAATAACGAAAAATGTCAAACTTCAAAATTGCAGCGGTCAAACAGATGTGGCGTTCAGTTAGCACTCATTTTAGTTTTAGCGTGTTTTTTCATTGGGCGAGAAGTTTCGAAAAGGTCCTGACTTTGAATTTTGTTTTCGGCGCAGTAAGCAAGTGACCTCCAGAGGGCGATGTCCAAACATGAATAAAGAACACCTGTGTGTAACATCAGATATGAGACATATACTTTATCGATCCCAGGAACCTCCGGTTCGTGTCCCACTCACCTCTCTGAGAAAGTAGAGCAGCATTGTTATTCTACCGCAAAAAAAAAACAAAACACACATTTATTTGTTATATTTATGGTTTGTGATCACCAGAGGGCGACATATACTTCAGTCCACTCCACGGGGAGTTGCATTACAACTGCACTACTGATTACATGACAGATGGGAGTCCCCAGTTCTGATTGCCTGCTCCAACTGGAAATGTGTGATCGAAATGTTTAAATCATAACCAAGAATTGTTTTGAATGAAATGTTAAAAGAAAGCAAAGTAACTATGACTTTGTTTTCTTTGTTTGTGGTATTTCATTCATTGTTTATGTCGAACACTGGTCATTTAAAGGTGCCACTTGATGAACCATATGGGGTTTTTTGGTTCCTCCTGCACATTTTTCCCCTTTCTTAATGTATTGGATGCTTTCTGTGATTTTTTACTCGATCTGATCTGTATTCTGTTTTTTACTTGTGTGCTAATAAATTAATAAGATAAAATAGAAATAACAAATGTCAAATTTGTTTTTTAAGGAGACAGACTCAATCTCTTCATCTTATACTGAAGTTGTCAGGCAGAAAACGGACTCAAGAAACCCAAAAAACAATCAGCAGAAATCCGAGAGAATGTGACACTAAAGGAGAAGCGAGTCTCGTCTGGGTTGATGCCATTTCTTCACAATCCACTTTCACTTCCATGCAAAGAGACAGAATGCTGCTCCTTTTGCTATCTAATGGTTTCTAGGGTTTTTTGTTGCGCTGCCATAATGACGGTCTGTGCTTCTGTTGCGTAATCCCTCTAGATCGTTTCAAATTGCTCCTCTTAATGGAAGCGAGAATGGAAGCTCACTGACTCAGCAGGTGAGCGCTCACTGACTCAGTAGACGTCTTTCGGTCTCAATTGTTAAGGTATTAGTTCTGAAATTAGATCAAAAAATGCTGCCTGTGCGGCTCTAAGCCACATCTGATCCACACTTGTGTCACGTCATGGCGTGAATCACAACAACAAGCACAGGTCAAAACACGTGACCCTGTAAAACAACATGAAAGTAAGGAAACCCTCTTGGAGCAGCAGTGAGGGTCGTCATCGGGTCACAGGTCACAGCGCTGAGACAGCAAAGGTGTCCAGTCTGAATGGTTGACCCCTGGTGACCTCGTCCAGGTCCAGCAGTACGGATTTGGAGGCAGAGTCTTTTTTATGTTTTCTTTCCATCGGCCCCTAAATGTTGCTGAGACTCTGCGCCGCCGTCAGCGACCTCCTCCTCTGCCGCCCGGACAGCTTCCTCAGCAGCGACTCGCGGAAGGTCCGGCACATCAGGAAGTAGATGAGCGGGTCCAGACAGACGTTCAGCGCGGCCAGGAAGAGCGTGCCCTCCTTCAGCTGGAAGAGCAGGAAGTGCGAGGCCGGGCTGAAGCCAGACGCCGGCATCTGGCTGAGCGTGTAGGGGATGCGGCAGACGTGGTACGGCACGAAGCAGACGAAGAAGACGGCCAGGATGCTGAAGATGCTGCGGTTGGACTTGCGACACACGTGGCTGCTGTCGCGGCGCACGCGGCGGTACGACTGGTAGAGGCGGCGGGCGATGGAGGCGTAGCAGAAGGCCAGCACCAGCAGGGTGAGCCAGAACAGCGCCACGCTGAAGAGAGTGGAGGCCTGGTGCCACTGCACGCCCAGCGCCGTCTTCAGCTGCATGCACTTCCTGGAGTTGCCCTGGTGGGCCGAGCGGCTGGTCAGCACGGCGTTGGGCAGCACGCAGAGGAGGAGGAGGAGGCTCCACGTGAGGAGGGCCAGCGCCCGGGCAAAGCCCACCCTCTGCAGCAGCTGCAGTGAGGTCTTACGCACGATCTTAACGTAGCGCTCCAGGCTGATAAAGCCCATGAAGAGAATCCCCACGTACATGGAGGAGTAGAAGAGCACGGCGCTGTAGCGGCAGATGATGACGTGGAGGCGCCAGCCGCCAAGGCCCAGCTGGACCGCCAGGCGGAGCGGGAAGGTGGCCAGCATGAGGAGGTCGGCCACCACCATGTTCTTCAGGTAGACCACCAGGCCAGAGTCGCTGGGCACGCGGAAGAAGATCCAGGCGGCCACGCCATTGAGGGACACGCCCACCACGCAGATCACAAAGTAGAGCGGCGGCAGCACCTGCCGGGTGAAGACGCTGCTGGTGTCTGATTGGTTGGCAGGAGAGTGGGAGGAGTTGAGATGATCCATTCCTGAAAACACACGACAGCTTTTTATTGGGATGTAAATCAAATTGGGTGTTTACCTTCAAACTGAAAATGAAAATGATTGTATGAAAAAAAAAACTGATCTGAACTGAAACTCAATTCTGACAGAATTTTCTTGAAACTCAATTGAAGTGATTTCAATGAACTCAACAACTCAACTGAACTCAAGAGCTCTGAAGTGAAGTTGTGACTGCAGCCCAAAGAAAGCCAAACTGTTTGAGAGCGCCACCTGCAGGCACCGCCTTCACGATTCCTCCAGGCTGAGCTTCTCCATGGAGACCTCCCCAACACAGAGACCCTCAGACACTGACACACACACACACCATTGTCACAATCACACGTCAAAGCAGTGTGTCGGCCCTGAATCCCCCCTCTGACCCCACCTGGCCTCCTGAGTGACCGCACAGCGCTCAGGCACAGCTCACACTCACACACACTCACGCTCTGATGGTCACAGACTCATGCGCTGATGGTCACACACACTCCCACTCTGATGTTCACACACACTTCCCTCCTCCTACGTGTGATTCATCTTCGTCCAACACACACCATCAACGGGTGAAACAACAGCGATTGACAAAAAGGGACGACTCCTCTTATCCTGCCTTGGCTTTTATCTTTAGCTCCTCACACACACACACATACACACACACACATGCACACGTGCACACACACACGTACACACACACACGTGCACACACACACGTGCACACACACACACGTGCACACGTGCACACACACACACACGTGCACATGCACACACACGTGCACACACACACAAACCGACCCAACATCTTCTACCACGTTTTTTATTTCTTCTTGTTTGTTTGTGTGTTTATTTCACTGCCACTTTGACCGCTTTCTACTGTATCTATCTATCTGTCTATCTATCTATACATCTACTGTATCTATCTATCTGTCTATCTATCTATACATCTACTGTATCTATCTATCTGTCTATCTATCCATCTACTGTTACGGCTCCACCTCACGGGCCTGCTCGTTCCCTGCGTTCACTCCGCCGCAGGTGACACTGGTTGCTGCTTGATTGCGGCAACCAGCCCTCAGCCCGAGCCAGCACACCTGATTCCACTCTTCCAATCTCCTCCTCTGCATACATAAACCTTTGTTCTTCAGTCATTCACTGCCAGATCTTCCAGAAGGTTTCTCTGATCCTGCCGGTTGCTGAGGTCTGGCTTGCTTGTGAGAGCTTGAATACTAACTCCCAATTTTTTTCCTCCCGCCAAACAGCAATAAATCCTGCCTTTCTTCAGCTTCCTCGTGTTGTGTGTTTGAGCCCTGACGCTACCGAGCCTTAACATCTACTGTATCTATCGATCTACTGCATCTATCGATCTATACATCTACTGTATCTATCGATCTACTGCATCTATCGATCTATACATCTACTGTGTCTATCTATCTATACGTCTCCTGTATCTATCTTTGCTTTGTCCGAAGCAGTGCTGTCGTTTCCTCTCTGTATCGCAATGACATCAACAAATGAAAGCACCTTCAGTAAAAGCATCAATGTGAATCTGGTCCAGTCTCTTGCTGAAGGAGACTGGACCAGATTCACAATTGTAAGTTACATCTTTGTAAGTTATATTGCAATCAACCTCACACACACACACACACACACACACACACACACACACACACACACACACACACACACACACACACACACACACACACACACACACACTCACTCACTCAGGTGTGACTTACAATTGGCAACATAACTGAGCAATTTGAGCGTCTCACCTGCACACAGTGACGGCAGGACATGTCATTCTGATGCCACTGACGTGTTCATGGATACATATTTACTTTTGAGAGATGAACTCAGGATTTCAGCAGGAAACTGGCTTTGCAGCTGATTCACGGCGTTTCACTATTTGTACAAATTGTTTTGAGAAATGCACTTACTGTTTTTGCAAATGTCGAGGATGATTTGAGAAATGTACCAAAGCGACTGAGCAAAACTGTAACCAGAAGAGCAATGAAGAACTGCTTTTCTATTTCCCAGTAAGAAAGGACCGAGTCGAACCTCTGAGTCTGCTCACCATCCACGGCGTCTGCTGCTTCTCCTCCAGATGTTCCTTCACCGCTGACTCGCTTACACACAAACTCCAAGGCAGTGACGAGCGACTCTGAGCTGAGGAGACGATGGAGCGAGACGTCTCACTTCCACTTCTGTCTGTGATCTCTGATCTCTGAGGTCTGAGGCTCCTCCCTCCTCGCTCCTCCTGCAGCGTCTGCCAGATAAACACTGAGCTCAGCAGGCTGAGCGCTGAGCTTCCTCCTCCTCAGCCGCAGTCAGAAGCCCGTGGAGACGTGTGCGTGTTGGCCCACACTATCTGGACACCACACGCTCTCCAAATGTGCTGATGGATCATTGAGATGGAGAAATGAAAGGACAGGGAGAAAAAAATGCAACCGCCTTCAAATAAAAGCTTGAGCAGATAAACAATATTTGCATTTCTGACATACAACGTCATGTTTGGATATCTGAGCTCGCTCCTATTCCAGATGTCCTTCCACCAGAGAACTTTCAAGGACTTTAAAGCTTCTAAAGTCCCTTTTGAAAATGGTGCGAAATGAGAATTAAATAACAATCAGTCACAAACTCCCTTTGACAGGACGCAGGTTTCCTTTGTCTCCAAACAAAAGCAGAAGAAGAGTGTGTCAGCACTGAGGTCCTCTGCGTCCTGACGTCCGTCCCCACAGATAACAGGATGCCTTTCAGACCGACGCGGGACAGATGTTCCCACTTTGCCTTTTTTTGGCTTCCAATCTTTCTACTTTTAGCTCCTTCCTCTTTGAGTGCGAGCGGCTCGGGGGGGCAGCCACACATTTCCTCCACCTCAGCTTCATCAGCCGCTCCACGCTGAAAACATCTGTGACTGTTTGAGTGTTTGTGATGTCTGATAAAATGGCAAAATACGCGTCAGGTGAGAGTGATTACAGTCAAGTTCGGAAGCTCAAATCACCGTGACTGGCAAAACTCAGCTTTGCTTCTCTTGAAATCTCCCTTAAAATGTCACGTGACATTGGCAATAATGCTGCGAGGCGAACCAGCAACAGCCGAAATAATAGAAATAAAAAGACTTTTTTGAGTCGTACAATGAACTTTGGTGGCTGTTTGAGATTTGAGCGTCACACTGAAAAAGCACTGAAATAATTTGACCTTAACTCAATTCAGTTCATTTCGAAGGCATCATCTTGTGAGCGTACAGTGATACCTTTAATAACCTTTGACCTTTGACCTGTACAGCTGCTGCTGCTGCTGCTGCTCGGCTGTGGAGGAGAATGGGAGGAAGAGTCCAGCGGTGAAGGGGAACACGTCCCGGGAGGAGGAAGTGGATCATCTGTGTTCATCTCTGCTGAAACAACAGCGCACAGCTGCAGTGGACACAGTGAACGCCGCCGCCGCCACCGCCACTGCCGCCACCGTGCTGCGTTCACCGCTTTGGAGATAGAAGCATCCGCCCATCTAAAACATAACACTGAAAACTCCCAGAGAGCGGATGCGACACATGTCACACGTATGTTTTCACCTCATGTGCTCATCTTCTTTTTACCATCAATATTTTTTATCCTTTACTTTATTTAACCACTTTTGTCCAATTGTTTTTGAGTTATAAGTCACATCCACGAATAGTTTCATGTCTTTTTATTATTACCATTTACCATTATCTTATTTATCTTCTGACTGATTTGGTATCTCATTAAAATGCCAAATGATATCTTTTTTGTTATTTTTGCACTTTTTAGACGATATCCGCCACTACATTGAGCTTTAAGGTGGTATCTCAGTTACGCCCGAGATGTTTTTTTCAGTTGACCTCAGCGCTCATGCTCAGTACTCAAGTTGCAAAAAGAAATCAGGGGGATGAGATCATAAGGGGGACATAATTTGTGCTGATAACGGTGCAGAAGGTGGGAGACCATCTCTGTACCCTTCTGATTATTGTTAAAGCATAAAGATAATGATTATACTCTTAAAACAACACGCATGTTATGGATGTTAGGTGTCAGATACTTTTAACTTTAATAGTGTCTGTAGAGTCTGTAAAGTTTACTCAAAATGCGCAAAATTGATGTTGAAATAGCAGTGATACCACGTTCACTGATAAAATGTTATTTGATGCCACCCCTCCTCAACTGGACTCCTGCTCACGCTGGCACATTTTTAACAAAATCCGATCAAATAACTTCTCACTAGAAGTTGATAAAGTCAGATGAGATTTAATCAACCAAACACAACCATGCTGCAGCCTGAGCAGCAAGTGTGTGTTCTGTAAACAGCAGCCCTCATCCAGGCGCGCCAGTGTACACACACCACCGAGCTCCAATCATAAAACATCCTCACAAAAGGCATATATGTACATATATATATACCTTATCAGGTCATCAGGTTTTTTTCACTAGTAGCAGAAAAACCACATCCTGTTTCTCTCAAGTCCATCCAGATCAGTGTGATACGTTCATGTTTGCACTTCCTGGATGCAACTTTCAAGCACAAGTGAACCGGCACCACAGAGGTGATAGAAAAAGAATGTTATTCGCTTTTCTGTGTGGGATTTTAAATATGAAGAGCTTTAGAGAAATGGGTTGTTGTGGATCTGAATGTAAAATTGTTACCTCATATCAGAAATGTGATTCAATAATTCAAAGGAGAAAAAATAAAGAAAATCCAAAACAAACCTGGAACATGATCTCATCTCCAAGAATCCTCTCCTACAAGAGGAAAACCTGCCGTTCAACAGGAAGCCGGTCCTCCTGGGAGGAGGCGGAGCCTGATCCCAGGTAACAAATACCATCAACACCTCTGACCTCGGCAACACTACACCTGCGCAGCTGACGAGCTCCTGGAGGACACCGCAGCTCGTGTCGTGCAGCCAGATGGAAAACAGAAAACTGCCAAACGCGGCCGAGCCACGCCAAGCTGGACGAGAAGGAGGAGGAGAAGAAGAGCAGGGAGAGGAGAACGGTCTGGAATGGCTCCTCAAGGCAGACACATCAGAGGTCATCCCTTCCCCCATGGACACCAACGTCTCCCTGTCCAGGTAAGGGGGGTTTCTGAGTGAAAGAAAGGCTCCGAATCACTCCGACTGCTGTGGCTCATGTCAGACATTTGCATCAGTGTGTGTGTGTGTGTGTGCCTGTGTGTGTGTGTGGAGGTGGGGGGTGTCGGGTTTCATGGTGATGCATGGCAGGTAAACAAGTGTCAGGCGCGTGGAGGTTTCCCCCCCAGAGAGACTCTTCCCTCACTCCGCCCCCACCCGCTGCTTTTCAGAGTCTGTCCTGACGGCTTCTACAGTGTTTTGGATGAGAGGTTCACCAGGGAAAGGATCTTCGCAGCAGCGTCCAGCGGTGACGCGGCTCAGCTCGGCGGCCTGCTCGACTTCCTCCACACAAACAAGAAGCGACTGACCAGCCCGGAATTCACCGGCAAGTCTGACCAGCAGCTTCTCTTGTTGTCTTTGTTATGTAACGAACATCACAGTGTCCTGGTGAAAACAAATCACTTCAAAGGAGTTGAACGTGCCGAGAAGTATGAAATGAATTTCATGTCTGGAATCATCACATGACATCATGACAATATGACACTTTGATGACAAACACAGCATGCTCATCAGGGTGCAACCCAGAATTTCCCCTCGGGATGAACAAAAGCCTTCATCTATCCGTATTTCAGACGAGACCAATGGAAAGACGGCGCTCCTCAAGGCGCTGCTGAACCTGGAGGACGGCAGAAACCACACGGTGGAAGTCTTCCTCCACATCGCCGAGGAGACGGGGGATTTGGAGAACTTAATCAACGCGTCCTACACAGATCCGTTCTACAAAGGTAGGGCACGATGATGTCATCAACCGTGAATGACTGTGAGGATTGGACCGCGATAAAGGCTCTACAAGTTGAACCAATTAGATGAGTGATTCGGCAAATATGTGTTTCACCTTGGCAGTAATTGACAGCTAATCCTGAGAGTAGGATAATGGTGCTGCCCTCCTTAAGAATGGCGTGACGCTGCTTCCAGACTGCGATACATCGAAGGAGGGAGTCCGCAGGCCCAACACAAAGTGGCCCCCTGCCGTTACTGGCCAGCAGGCTGCACTGGCTGACTCTTTTAAAGGGTTTTCTCCTCTTGAGAACAAACACACCTGCAAAACAACAAATAGTTGAAAATTAAACTGGGCCAGATGGAGGACAAAGGCCAATGCAGAAGAAGCAGCGTGACATCGGTTTACGAGTATTTGCTCGAGCTGAATTTGTAGTATTAGTACTACTCCAGGCCAACAGAACTCTTGAAGTCATTCAGGTGCATGTTTGTAGGAAGTGAGGGCAAAGTGAGGCCAGAGTGTTTTTTCTTTATGTAGCACTTTTTAAAAAGCAGCAGCAAACACACACTGATGTTTTAGCAGAATCCAACATTAGAAAAAAACCCACAGTAAAACAAGAAGCCAACAGCGTAAGTGAGAGCAAAGGGATGAAAATAATAGATGTTAAGAGAAAGTAAAAAAAAGTCATTAAAAAAAGATCAAAGTTGAGATGGAGATAAAGATGGAGTTAGTAAAAAGGGGACTCGGGTAAAAGCTTGTCTATAAAAGCGAGATTTCAGAAGTGTCCTCGTACCGACATTTAGAAAAGAAAATCTCAATCTCTGCAGTCAAGGGCAACAAACGTTTCACAGTCAATAGTGCTTGGAATTATTTTGCAATTGTTTGTTTTCTGTGTGAATCAGTGGTTATGCAACAGTGTCATTGGCACGTGCTGGGTCTGATTGGTTAATTGTGAGCCGTTTATCAAAGTGGTTGAATGTTTGGCTTCGACCACGGATGACGCAGCAGACGTGGTGAGCGCTGAAGGTGTGAAGCCACACACGTGTCGCTCGAGCAGCTGATGGGAAACATTGTGGAGAGAATATTGAGGGCAGATGGAGCTTGACCTCCAGCCCTCTGCAGAAAAGCGTCAACAATCTGTCTTCTGAAAACTCATGGCAGGTCAGTCGGCTTTGCATGTGGCCATCGAGAGGAGGAGCTTGGAGCATGTGAAGCTGCTGGTGCAGAAGGGCGCCGATGTCCAAGCCAAAGCCAGTGGCAAGTTCTTCCAGCGTAACGCCGGACTGGGCTTTTACTTTGGTAACCGTCCCTCCTTTCCCAAACCGATTTTTTTTTTTCAATGTTGCCTTCACGTTGTCAGACAAGCTTTTTGATTCCTCCACCACATCAGGAGAGCTTCCTCTGTCGCTGGCCGCCTGCACCAACCAGCCCGAGATGGTGGCCTTCCTCATGGAGAACCCGCACCGAGCCGCCGACCTCAGAGACCGCGACTCACAGGGGAACACCGTCCTTCACGCCTTGGTGGTCATCGCTGACAACACGCAGGAAAACACTGACATGATCGTCGCCATGTACGACGAGATCCTCATCCAACACCAGAGACTGGAGAAGAACGTCTCCTTGGAGGACATCGAGAACAACGAGCGGCTGACGCCTGTCAAGTTGGCGGCCAAGCTCGGCAAGATCGGGGTAAGTCCAGCCCTTTGTTTCTGCCTTCGATAGTAGAGGAACGTCTGGTCGATAGCCGAGGAACGTCTGGTATCAACCAGAGGAACCAGGAACCAAGGAACCAACCAGGAGATGCCTGTAGTATCAACCAGAGGAAGATCTGGAATCAAATGTTGATCCCTTTTCTGACTTCTCATTGGCCAGCTGTTGAAGCACATGCTGCACCGGGAATTCCCAGAGCAGGAGATGAGGCCGCTGTCCCGGAAGTTCACGGAGTGGGTGTATGGACCAGTTTGCTCGTCGCTGTACGACACCAGTTCCATCGACACTGGCGAGGAGAACTCCGTGTTGGAGATCATCATCTTCGGGAGTGAAATTCCGGTCCTCCAACCTTTGAAATCATACTGGGAAATGTATCTGTCAGAAGGCCAAACTGAGTCAGTGTTGGAATGAGATGTTCTCCATGTGACCCTCAGAATCGCACAGAGATGCTTCACATCGAGCCTCTGCGCAGCCTCCTGGAGGACAAGTGGGAGCGATTCGCCTCCAAGCTCTTCCTGATCAACTTTCTGGCGTACATGGGCTACCTGGTGGTCTTCACCATCGTGGTCTTCTACAGAAAGGAGGGACAGGTGGGACGGAGTGCCTGGGCTGGAACACCATCTTCAACATGCACCAACACTGTTTATAACCTTGGTGGGTTTTTTTCCCGCTCAGCCGCCATTCCCAGTGGCAGACGAGCCGCTGGAGCGGCTGCGCTGCGTAGGCGAGCTCCTCAGCGTGCTGGGATCAGCCTGGTTCCTCTACAAAGCGGTGAGACTGAAAGCCGTGGCTCTCAGAGCAGCTTCACACGTCGACACACAGATATAAAACCTTGTGCCGCCTGTGAATCCTCAGATGAGACTTTTCAGGCGCAACCCCCCGACCTTCAAATCACTCTACACGGACGGATTCTGCGACATTCTGTTGTGAGTGGATCACAGGGACACCAGGAGATCTTTGGCAAATCTTCTGAGGAGGTCACACGCTGCTTTGTCTCCAGTTTCCTGCAGGCGTTGCTGCTGCTGATCTGCACGGTTCTGTACGGCTGCGGGCGGCGCGAGTACGTGGGACTGCTGGTGGTGTCGCTTGCGCTGGCCTGGATCAACGTCCTCTACTACTCCAGGGGCTTCAAACAGCTGGGGATGTACAACGTCATGATGCAAAGAGTAGGACATGGGGTCCTTTGGGGGCTTTTATGGAGATAAACCACCAAGTTCTAACCCTGACTCTTATTGCAGATGATCCTGGGCGACATTTTGTTCTTCTTATGCTTCTACGGTGTCTTCCTGTTTGGATTTTCTGCTGGTAAGGAATGGTCAGGAATACAGATCGACGGTCACTTTTGTGCAATCGACTCCCAATGTTCTCTTTGACCTCCTGGCGTCCGTAGCCGTCGTGTCTCTCATTGAGGACCCCCCCCCCACTGGGGCCCCCATCGGGCGCGGGAGGGGATTCGGCGACGAGCCCTTCAAGTGCGAGAAGCCGTCTTACAACGACATCCGCTTCACGACACTGGAGCTCTTCAAGTTCACCATCGGGATGGGAGACCTGGAGTTCACCGACCACGTCCAGTACAAGGAGGTGTTCTACATCCTGCTCATCATCTACATCGTTCTCACCTACATCCTGCTGCTCAACATGCTCATCGCTCTGATGGGCAACACGGTGGAAAAGATCTCCGAGGAGAGCCAAAGCATCTGGAATCTGCAGGTAGGGGCTTTTTGGGATAAAGAGGTTAAATCCTGATAAATGATGGCACATTATCTGTTGTTCAATGGAAACATACAATCAAAGGAAATCACTGCAATCAGTACGTTTGCACAGTGGAGCTAAAATGTGCTTCCCAAAACAAATATTACAGATATCTGATTTCAGTATAAATGCA
Source organism: Mullus surmuletus (assembly GCA_903171835.1). NCBI lineage: Eukaryota > Metazoa > Chordata > Actinopteri > Syngnathiformes > Mullidae > Mullus > Mullus surmuletus. Next base: position 360,121 of record CAESWR010001233.1, read on the forward strand.
TTAAACAATCAGATTTACTTTTACACATGCAGACACAGAAGAGAGAGAAAAATAATAACAAATGGAAATTGAAATTGAATGCAAGAGTTTCATCTAAAATGTCTTTGTTGATCATGAGGAATACGAGCGTAGAGAAACAAAAGGAGAAAAAGTGCAAAATGTGCCACTAAGTCAAACACTGAACGCTTTGCACAGGAGAGTTCATTTTGATTTTCAGTAATGCGGCATTTACCAACCACGATTGTGCACTAATGTGTTAATCCTCTGTGTATGTGTGTGTGTGTGTGTGTGTGTGTGTGTGTGTGCGTGTGTGTGCAGAGGGCTCTGACCATTCTGGACATGGAGGGAACTCTGCCTCAGTGTCTGATGACCAAACTCTTTCCCAGAGTGTCAAAGATGGTTTGTCTCAGAAGCAAGCAGGACGAGTGCCGGACGTTTTTCAGGTAAGAGCCCCCGCATGTGTCCCACAAAGACACAGAGACCTCCACCTTATCTACAATCAGCAACTGTATAGAATAAATAAAACTTTATACATTTATTACACAATGGCAATTTGACAACATAAATTTGCTAAAATAATATTTCTTTAAAGGAATCCGGGTTTCACCTTATTCACGCGCTGCATAAAGACTTTCCGTGTTTTGTTTTTAATCAGGGTTGAAGAGATGAACTGGAGACAGTGGCGGTCCGATGTGGGCGTAATCCAGGAGGAGGACCCTCAGACGGACATGATGGCGCCAAAGCTTAACGACCAGACACAAGGTGGGGAGGCAAAACTCACACACACACACACACACACCTTACCTCTGCTTTAATGTCACTAATGTGGATTTTCGTGTCTCGTCCTTTCAGTGAATCTGTGGAGACTAAATCCACTTCTGGAGAGGATTCGGGCGAGACGCCGCCCATCGCACCAATCCAGCATTCCATGACATCAAACCCTACTAGCCTTTGTCCGGACTGGTTTCTTTCTATTTTCAAGACTCAAGATACTTTTATATTTCACCATTTCTTGGTTGTTGGACTTAACATTTTAAGTACAGCTTTTACAACTTCCCCTGTTCTGAATTCCTTTTGCCTTCAATAAGTAGGAAACACACACACACACACACGCAGAAAGAAGAGAAACCAACAAGTATGAAAACTTTTGTGTTTGCAAACTTTATTTTGGTTAGGGGGGGAATGTTTGTGCAAGACAATTTATTCCTGAAGGTTAGGCAAAACTGGAATATCACATTTTCACAAAGTAGAGAAAGTAAGGCCCCCTCCTCCACCGCCGCTCACGACATGATGGATCTCTGATCGTCAGAGACGATACAGTTAACCGGAGTAAAAATAAGATCTAGAGAAAGTCGGTAATAGCTGTGCCCCAATAAATATTGCCATCTGAGTCGACATACATGAGTCGAGCTACAATGTGCTTAACTTAAGTAGCAGACTTTTCTGCACAACGCTTCGGGGAATAAAAGAAAATCTGGGTGAAACCATCTCGGGGGGGGGCAGGGGGTTGGGGTTAGGGTTAGGGTTAGGGTTGGGGGGGGGGGGCTGTGCAGACAGGAACCACTCACTCTAGATTTGTCAATGCTCTGTTCACATCTTCAGATGAGACTTCACATGATTTTCTCTAACAGTCCACACGAGGGCAGCAGCTCTCCTTTGTATCACCAGTTTGTCGCCTTGTAACAGTTTTTCCCCCAAACACAAGCATGCCAAGGCTTTTTTTTTTGGGTGGGGGGACGCTTGGTCACTTTGGTCAGTGAGTCAGCAGCAAACAGTTCACACATCCCGACGGCGTCTGGGAGTCGTGGCACACTTCTGAGGACTTCAGTCCATGACACAGTATCAGTAGTTACACTAAAAGTAGCTTGGTCCCCCGTCAGATTTACTCCCGTGCAACTTTTGTTTTCTCTTTTGTCCGCGCACGCCTGTGTGCAAGTACCCAAGCTTAGCATACACACATGCAGGCACCCATTCACTCATTTTTTTCTATTTCTTCTTCTCCATACTCAGCCCAGTGGAGGCACTTCATATGAAACTGTAGAACCTGACTGTGTCGGAACAGGGGGCGCCAAACCGTCAGTTTTAGATTCGGAGGCCTTTGGTCGCTCCAGATATTCGGTACACTTAGAAAAATCTGAAATGAAAGTAAACCCTGCAAAAAAATCCCCCCCGTTATGATTAGAGCTCAGATAAATGCTTGGTGATGATTTATTTGAATTTTTATGTTGAGCTGCACATATTTTCCTCATATTTTGTCAACTCATGTTTTGCCAATTAAAATAAATGTACACCCCTTGACCTCTTATCTATGCAAAGGGAGGCTTTATTGCAAGTTATTATTCCAAATCTATAGTTTGTAGAATAATCTCCAAATATGGCTGTCGACCGTGAGCCAGTTTAGCAGTTTTCACCCTGTGCCCGTTTCTATAAATACAAACGAATTTCCACGGATATAGCCCATACATCATTACTCTTCATACACACTCGCACCAAAAAAAACAAACCAAAAAAACATACTTGTGTGTGTTAAGATTAAATTCAATAGCAGCTTCAAGGGGCAGGCACATCGAAAACGAGGGCCGGGAAAGAAAAGAGAAAAAAGAAAAACTGCCGCCATCAAGTACAAAGACCAAAACAAATCCAGAAAAGTTCCGTAGGGGGTGGGGGCAGACGCATAACCTCTTATTTCGTCTGAGAGGAGAGTTGTTAAAAATTAAAACATTTAAAATTCCACCGTGTCATGACACATTGCCTATGGCACCTAAAATACCTATGGCTTCAGGATGCAGTGGTCAAAAACCAAAATTAAAATAAAATAAATTAAAACTATAAATTGGGATATTTATTAGGAATAACAACAAATCCAAATACTGCTACAGCCCTGTTCTAAATATCTAGTACTTCTTCTAAATACTATTCATAGTTTGACTCCTTTTAACCCTTGATAGGCAGCATCTGAGACAGCAGGATGGTGACGCACCCACACAAGCACAAGGTCTTTCACCTTTATATCCACCTAAGGCCGTGCCGCCCGGAACAGATTTCCAAATGAGGCAACGCTCTGCACGGGGGCCAGAACTCTTTTACAAGGAAGCCGTGTATGAATTTTATTTTGGATCCTGGCATAGGACGTACAGGTAAATATCAAGTAGGGCTTAACTAGCGTCACATTTAAGGCGTTTTCTTTCTCCAGCAGAGCAGTAACGCGCCCTGACAACCTCAAGAAAAATGGGAGCGGGAGGGTTCTGAGCTTCATGCTAGAGACATCTAGCCAAAAGACGGGGGGGGGGGGGGG
>CAESWR010001233.1:363494-376368 GCA_903171835.1 Mullus surmuletus
GCCCCAGCTTGCAATACCCGAAGTACTTGCGTGCTTGCAAGTGATCAATTTCGCTCATTAGGGGTCCGTCTTGGCTCTCGGACAAATGAGGGGAGGTACTAATTGGAGTCTCTGCTCCCTTGCAAAGCGTAACATTTAAAAAGTTAATTTCTAGGGTTGGTGTGGGACCATCTACGGATATACAACAGGGTCGAAAAAAAGGAAACTATTTTGAAAAACTATTTTGAGATTACATACGAGAGGGCACTTTAGATTTTCCAAACTCCCCCAAAAAACAATAAAAACCCCCACAAATGTCAGATATAAAGAATGTGACCGTTACTGTCAGAAGCTATGTTGTATTTCGCGTAGAGGAGTCACGACTTCTCTTTTAGTCTATACCTCAACTGTGGGAGCTTCTGGGAGGAGGAAAGAAAGATAAAAAAAAAACCTTATCAACAGTCTTGTTAATTGCATATACATGTAACCTTCTCACTCAAATGGATCACAGACCTGTTAAGAGGATAAATAATCACAAATACAAACATTACACAAGGACATCCTAAATCTTGCCTTTGGGCAGTTGTAAGGCCACAAATGCTGAAGAGAAAGAAAAAAAATAAAATAAAGTTGAGTTGTTCCATGTCAACCTGGGAATAGCACTGTGACAATCGTATGGCAAGAACATCTGCATCCTTTCACCTTTCACAAACACCGTATGTACACCGAGAACAAAGAGCAGCACATCCATGCCAGTGATGAGAAGAGGAATTTCTATTCAACAGTGGAACAACAATCTCAAAAAACCCTTCATCTGCAACAAAGGTACGACATGGCTTAAGACCTGAGGAATACTTTGAAACATCACAGCCTGGTGGGTCTACAGATCGAGCTCCGAAGCGGGAACGTGTAATTGATCACTTGCAAGATCTTCAAGAATAAACCACAGAAGCTGAAAGTAGCCGTTGAGGGAGAGCTGGCCTGGCCTGGCCGCGGTGCCGAGAGCTCGGCCGTTTATCGGTAGCCCGGGTGATGGGAGTGGACGCCGCCGCCGTTGCTGGGGTCCTGACCCGGGCCCACGGCAGACCTGTGCATCTTCTCCATCACATCCATGTTTGGCTCCTGGAAGGCAGGCATCTGGAAGTCCCTGCCCATGAAATCCATGTTGGGCAGCAGCTTGGAGGGGGCGCCGAGACCCTCTTTACCGGGTCTGTACTTTGCCCCCGGGATGCGGCCTGCCGAGGCGGCGGCCTGCCCTCCCTGGAAGGCCGCTTGGAGGTCCTGTGGGCCGGAGCCGTTGTTTCCTGCCGTGGCTGGGATGGCGGCCCACGGGGGCTGCATGTAGTGGCCGTTGATGTACGGCAGAGAAGCTACGGGACAGTTCACGGGGGATGAAGGCCGCGGCTTCTCTGCCGGGTTCTTTAGAGGAAAAGCCTGTGCAGAGTTGGGCAGTTTGCGGGGATAGTTAAGGTTCCGAGAGGGGAAAGTGCACTCTGTTTGAGGGTCCATCCTGGGGTTCTTGCAGGGATGAGCCCCCTCGGGGACCTGCTGCATGTGAGCCAGTTGATGTTGGGCCCAGGAGCGCTGCTGCTGCTGCTGCTGCTGCTGCTGCTGCTGCTGCAGTTGATGTAGATGCTGTAAATGTTGCTGCTGTTGTTGTTGTTGTTGTTGTTGTTTCTGCTGATGTAAATGGTGCTGAAGCTGCTGCTGCTGCAGCTGCACCTTCTCTGGTTCTGTATGGAAAGCAGGGATGCTGTTAACAGCAGATATATTGGGCTGTGAGTGCAGAGCAGCAGTGGGAGTCTGAGCTGGGATTTTGTCCTGTGGTCCTCCGAGGAGACAGCCAGGCACGCTGCCCAGACCCAGGTGGTGGGAGGACACCCTGGAGCTGGCGTTGATCAGCAGGTTGCGGCTGATTGGGCTGGGGTTTGCGATTTGGCCTTCGCAGACTGAGGTGGCGCCCATGCCGGCCCTCGCCTGGCATAACTGGTTGATTTGGTGCACGATGCTGCTCAGGTCGCTGGGCCGGTTCTGGTGCAGGCTGGCGGCCATGGACAGTGGGATGGTGGAGGTAGATACAGTTACATTTGGTGGAGCGTCTGCGTCAGGGAGCTTCCGGGGCCCGTACACCCCCGCTGGGGGCTGCTGGAGGCTATTAGACATGGCCGGAGGCCCGGTGCCGACAGTCTGGGGGAGGGGCTGCGAGCCCGCCAGTCCCTGGCTGTGCTGCAGGCCCGGAAGCTGAGCTCCGTCGGACATGTGGCACAGATCCTGAGTCACTCCTGGCTGGGTCAGTAAAGCTTGCGGTGGAGCCGTCTGATGCTTTAGTGTCTGCAAATGTGAAAGATGCTGCTGTGGCACGACAGATGGACATGACTGGCTCGGCGGCGGCGGCTGCTGCTGCTGCTGCTGCTGCTGCTGCTGCTGCAGCGACGGCTGTGGCTGCTGCTGCAGATTCTGACTGTGGCCCGGCAGACTCTGCTGCCTCTGTATCCCTTGTGGGTGAGCCAACCTTTGCTGCTGTGACAGGCTCTGCTGCCGCTGCAGGGCCTGCGAGTGAGCCATGCCCCTCTGCTGTAACGCCTGGACGTTGGGCAAAGAGTGAGGCTGCTGTACAGTCATTGGATAGGTCGAGTTCTGCTGCTGCTGCTGCTGCTGCTGCTGCTGCGGCGGCGGCGGCGGCTGCAGCCCCTGTGGGTGAACCATGCCCTGCTTCTGGGCGGCCGGGGCCACTGGCTGAGCTGGGCCCTGCAGGTGAGGGGCGGGCTGAGGGAGGTTTAAAGTGCTTTGAGTGGCGTACGGGCCGCTGTGAGGGTTCATGGCGGCCTTGTGTATATGCCGGGCGCGGCTACCGTCTGACTCTTTGATGACACCTTTGGCGGGCGCTCGGAGGACAGCCAGCAGGCCACCGCTGGCGCTGACCTGAGAGGGGTAGGGACTGTGGCGCTGGCTGGACGAAGACGTGTCAAGTCCGTTGACAGTGCGGCGAATGTGCTTCCTTTGAGGTACTTTGACACTGTTGGGGAAGATCTGGATGGTCAGCGGGCTGTTGGCAACTTTCTTAGCATACGCATCCAACTGGGCTGGGGTTGGATAGCTGGCAGATCTCATCTTCTGTGTAGTTTCCCCTGCAATGTGGAGAAGGTCAGAGAAGTGGAAATGCCAAGCAAAGCACAGTGCTTGTGCGATACATGACAACACGACACCGAAGTGCAACTATGAAAAGAAGCTAGGCAGCAGCGAGAGCTCCATTGTAGCGTTATCTGCTGCGGCTCAGACGGCGTGTCCTTGTATGGTTAACAAAAACTTACACGGCGTCTGTTAATGTTTTGCATCAAATGAAAGGGGCCGTTAATAGTAGGCTGAAGTGGAAAACTGGCAGCACAGGCACTTCTTTCAAAAAGAAAACACTGCATTACACTGTTCCAACTTTAAAAGGCAGGATTATGGATACTGCTCCTGCAAAACTGAGAGGTAGAAAGACTTCATTTGTTCGCTAAAACTGATGCCTGCCGACTAAACATTGTTTATTGCGAGATGAAAAAGAAACACGGGAATGCTCTTGAACATTTCCCAGTCGCTGATAGCAATCTACTGTTGCACAATCGCACAATTAGTGCATTTGTGTGGTACAAATCTTTATAAACCACGAATGAGTAACATTATGAAACTGAATCGGCACATCAAAATGAAAGCTGAGAACACTATCTGATTACTGTGATGAACAAGCAAAGACAGAAGAGCAAGTGTAAGCAAAGGCACGTACATTTCTGAAGTCCAGTGTTCATCTGCGTACGGGAGAGAAGTCGGGTGGTGGGGTCACTTGATGCTGGCAGACAGGCCAGCATGTCACTATTCCACTAATGCAGCATGGGACACCTTCGCCTCACCATACTGGAGAGAAACAGAAGAGGCAGGAGTCAGCCGTTGACAGAGAGGCGGGTGTGAAATGACTCTGCTGTGTCCTATTTCCACATCCAGTTCAGTTTGACCTTTAACAAATGGCGGCTTGTAATAACCAAACATTGCAATTCTGTAAAAGCTTACTGCATTGAGCCTGCAGCGGGCAACGGGCTCAACTCGAGAGGAAAAACACTTATTTTCCCTCTCTCTTCTCCTTGGACAAAATAGCCCAGACGCAGCATGATGGCAGCATGATAGCAGGCTGCAAGCCAAGCAGCCATCCTCCGCAGCCTCATGAGGCCTTGCTAAAAGGCACATTGGAGAGGGATGGGCGATTCCCACCAGTAAACGCTGTTTTGTGGCTCCGATTGTGAAGGTTTCATCTCTTATGAAAATCAGATGACTGAATGGAAAAGACGAATTCTGGCTGGGTGATCACCAAAGGCTCTGGCGCATTAACGCAATAGCACAATAAGTGGTGTGTATGTATGAACAACAAAGCAATGTGGCTTTTTTCAAATGTGTTCGTCCCATCAAGTATTCACTCCCTTCCTGTAATTTCTGTGACAAACCAACACTCACAGAATCCTGTCATGAAAACTACAACAATTCAGTTTTTACTAGTCTGATTTGCTTCTGAAAAATGCTGGTGAATCATCCAGATGGTGTATGAGCAAACTGGGAACCATCTAGTTGGGTTGGGTGTCGGTTAACTGTGACTGTACTCGGATATTTTTTCTCCCCCAAAGTATAAAACATATTTAATCAAGTCTATGCTTTAACGGAGCTCATGTGCCCTCAAGCATAAGCCATTGGTGTGGGCTGTTCCTCCGGGATCCATCCAGTGTAGGGTGACAACTTACAGGTTTGTTCTTCTTTAGAAGCTGGAAAAAGAGGCGACAAGTTGCATTTGGAGTTTGCTTGTGATTTGTCCGCTCAAATTGACCGCTGTTGTGCGGCTAGAGAGGTTGATTCATATGATGCTTTGCGTGATCTGATGATTCTGGAGCAGTTTTAAAATTCCATTCCGGAGCGTGTTGCGACTTACATCAGTGAGCATACAATTATATTATGATAGAATACAGTTTCTTTGTCATGCATGTCATTCCTAATTCCATGTCACACCATAAGCCCTGTTCCCCATCTTACTGTGTTAAATGAACAATGTTTATTTTTCATCCTCAAGTGCGGGCGAGAGGTCTACCTCTTCATGTGCAAATCCCACATCTGACAGCAGGAAATGTAATAACTTCTGCCTTAGTCACTCAGCATTTTGCAGATTCATCATGTACTTGCAGACTCTTTATGATTCATCATTAGTTCATGTCTGCTCCTGAAATTCTCAGAAACCGAGGAGGATGTTGTGATGGTGCAATCCTCTGGAAGCAACACCTCTCGTGGGACTTCACACTCCTGACATTAAGTTTTAACTTTGATTCCATCACGTTAAAGCCTGATCTACACTGAAAGGAAGCTTCACCCGAGATGAGTGCCTCCATGTCGACGGGGCTTCTCATCCCGGCATGGAGGGATGAGAGGAGGCCGCCCGGCGCCGGTATCAGCAGGACCAACGGATCCTCCTGAACAATGTGACCTTTTACACAGACATGGCTCACGTTTAGGGTGTGGGTCGAAGATGAAACACAAAGAAGCCTTCACGGGAGCTTTTAACGGGCCCAGGCTGACATGGAGCCCATCACCGTCGGAGGCAGCCGGTGCAGCGGCTCGGTAACGGCAGCCATCTGTCCGGCAGCCATCTGTCCGGTAACCATCTGTCCGGTAACCATCTGTCCGGTAACCATCTGTCCGGTAACCTGCCCGCCTCTGCTTGGGTTTCAAACAGCTCGCTGACGTTCAGAGGAGACCTCAGCAAACCACGCTGGACCGAAGAGGAGCGGAGCTGAGCGCAGGGCCTCCACCGACCGCCTCCACCGACCTCCTCCACCGAGCCTCACCGAGCCTCCACCGACCCCCACCAAGCCTCCACCGACCCCCACCCCTCCACCGAGCCTCCACCGACCTCCACCCACCCTCGCCTCCACTGACGTCGCAGACGGAGAAAGTGAGACAGTGAGAGACGGAGAAACGCGTCCCCTCGCATCGACCATCACAATAAACGAGCCTCTTTGTGCTTCCTGTGTCCGGAGCAGCTGTTCTCCAAACTCCAGCTGTTCTCGGAGGGAAAAGGAAGCCGCGAGTGGCGGGAAAGAGGAACATACTTACTCTTCGCCAGTCTATGAATACGGAAACTTCATTTTGTGTCGATATTAAGCTGGTAATCATGAAGAGACCATCCCCAGTGTGTTGCTTCTTCGTGCTGGATGTCTGGCTACTACGGCAGCGACCCGCATTGCGCATGCGCAGAGAGAAGCCCCCGGCCCGACAAATAGGCGTCCGTGACGAACGCCTGTACAATAATTGATGAGCCGCTTCGACGGCACACAATGAAAGGACGCGAAATGTCTCTTATATTTCTCTCTCTCTCTCTCTCTCTCTCTGTGTGTGTGTGATTTGATGAAATCTGCGGTTATCTAAAAACAGCATCAAAGTCAATGTAAACAAGCCATGGCGTCACACATTGAAAACACGACCACGCTTTGAAGGCATCAATAGGAAGTAACAGTAAGTAACAGGAAGTAACAGGAAGTAACAGTGGACCGTGAGAGACGGGGCCGCTGTGCTGCGAGTACAGGCCTCTCTGGTAAGTAATCAGAATACAGCTGGACAGGGAGAGCACACGGAACAGGCAGTAGAGGCAGCAGTGTTGTCAGTGCTGACATGATGTGGAGAATCATTTTGAGCTGTAGTACTTTTGTTTTCGGATACAAACGATGTGTTGTGCCCTCTATTTCCTGTCTAGTATGATAAGGAAAATGTGGGCTGGGAGAAGTGGTTTCTAAGAGTGGAGGAACAAATCCTGGTGAATGTCATTTTCAACTGTTGATGATAAATGCAGACTTTCTCCAAATCACATGATAAACAACTCTGTGAGGCATCAGAAGAATCAATATCTCCAAGATGAGGACAAACTCTTAAAAGAGTTATCCGACCACGAGGGGGAAAAAGCAAGTGATTTATGGCGTTTTTATTGATCAGAAGTTAACAGTAAGGTAGGTGTGAAGTAACTGTTCTGAGTACAGGATGGCATGCAGCAAGAGCATACGAGGACTCGTGACACACGGGGGATGTGATGAGATAACATTAGCAAGAAAACAAAGATTTCAGCGTTTCACAAAAACATTCTAAACTTTTGAGACATTTGAAGTACAAACCATTTGCTTGTCAATATGATCACAGTATAGTCGTCACTAGCAAAGAATGATACAAAGAACTAAGGATGAATAATTGGCACACAAACACAGTGTCAGTATGCTCAGTAAAACTATCACAGATTTTCTCATTTTATCTGCTTGAGATGTGAGGTTTAAACGTCATAGTAATTTCACTGTCAGGTCCATACACTACACGAGTGTACCTCTACACAGCCCTGACAGACCAAAGCAGCTTCTGGCATCCAGAAACGACTGCCTATTCATCTGAAGGAGTAAGTGTGAGCCATGGGTGGGGTCAACATGTGTTAACTAGCAACTATCCCCAAATAATTTCCCAGCAATCTGAGACAGCAGAACTCTTGACCTGCCGTATTGGAGTGTAACATTTGGTGCATTAGACTTCAAAAGAACAGAGCATTGTGAGCATTCACAAACAGCAATATCACTCAATAAAACAATTAAACATTGTCTGATAAGTTAAAGTACTATGCTAAAACTATATTTGATTTTACACTGATTTCAAACAAACTAATGTGCACATGTAAAAACACTAAGCAGAGAGGGTTTCTCTGAAATATGTAAAAGTTTGGTTTGTTGCACCCTGTCAGACATGGCTTAGCATTTACAGATGTTTGTATTAAAACTTAAACATTATCGTAAAACATTCCCAGTCCCTCCCGTTCTTTCCTTCAGAGAAATCACATTAAGCTGTTTCCACAGAATGTACAACTCTTTGCCTTGCATTTTTTTTAGGGTTTGTCAACCACATTTTCCAATCTTAATCAAAGCTCTACATACACAATTTCTTAAAGAGTCACATTGAGTATTTACGTACCACAAAACCAGCTAATTATATCATCACAAGATATTGATCTTCTTCCTGAAGTCACGTCAGCACATAAATGCATGTCATACATTTCATTCCTGATATCAACAATTTATGACAAAGTAAGGGCTGCCCACACAAAGAACCATAATGATAAAAACATCCCAACACACCAACACAGCAGTGGCTACTGTTCAAACATTTTAAGACTTTGTCAAATTCCTTGTTTGTATGTGTTTGTATGCAAAAACCTGGCCATTAAAATCTGATCATTGGTAATCATCAATAATAATGAATGCAGTGATTGGAAAAAGTTGGGAGTTAACGATCTTGGTGTGCACAGCCCTTTAAGCATCTTAGATAGGATCAGAAAAAAAGCATTAAGTGCAACTTGCAGATCCCTGTCAATCAATACACCGAAAAACACGTGCAATTAAATACCCTAAGAAAGAAATATTTATATGCTGGCAAACATGTTACACCTAGTACTACACATCGTAAAGTTATGGCACCTCCCTTTAGCGACCCAATATTAAAGGCATTTAGGAAGATTACCCATACTAGCCAGTGAAGTATAAATTTGGAAAAACAGGTAACCTGCAAGTTGTACTTCTGCCAATCAAAAATAAATAAATAGTAGAGTTCTACACAAAGTAAGGGGCTTACCAGCACCTGTGTTGCATTGTAAAAAAAATAAATAATACATGACAGAGGAATAAAATAAGCCAAATAAAAGCAGCGATTTAAATAATCCAACAATACACATGATGTAAAAACATTAAAATTAACAAGAGAAGATTCTGTTTATCTCGGGAATGCAGAAGCATCAAAAAAAGAAAGGTATAAAAATCGACAAAAAGGCCAGCAGCACTGAAAACCTGGATGTCTGATAGCTCGGGCATCGGTGTATAATTACCAAACAAGTGGAGTTCCTGAGCAAGTCAGCAGACACGACAACCCTCGGCCTTGTCTTCCCTAAGCTCTCCTTCACAACGGTTTGTCACACAAAGAGGCCGATAAAGTAACACAAACAGAGAGAGAAACAAGACAAAATCTTTCCGTGTGAAAACTACAATGACAAAAACCATCTCTGATTGAGCAGCAGTGCATGCAGATATTCTGGTCCTGTGTAAAGTAAGGCACCAGAGGTTTCCAAAAATTCACTTGGTTGACAGGAGATACTGTGCGTAGAAAACAACTCAATTCTTCAAGTGTATTAAAGGCAGTCTATGAGTGCATACAGCAGATATTGAAGTTGTGTGGAGTCGTCTTCTTTCAGGCCTGAGCACTGCTCATCTTCTGCAGCAGTGGTATCTGTTGGAAAAGGACACATCTAAGTGACTTTTTTCACATCACATAGCTTGTTTGCTGTTCAGATAGTGATTTTTTGAGGGCTTCAATCCGGAAACCTGATTATTGCTCCACTTTCTTGTACAGTCCATGTTTGCTAATCTTACATTCACAGTTACGGTACCTGCGACAAATCCACTCCGGTGAGAGCATTGACGGACACAGGAAGTTCAGCCAAAAGGCGGTTGACCTCGCCCGTCACACGGCCGCCCTCCCCGCTGAGGATGACGATCTCGTTGGTCTTGGCTAATGGTGCCGCCACCTTGGAAGCGATCTGCAAACAGAGCGAGCGAAGCATGGTGAGTCATGAGTGATCTTGTAACAAAGTCACAAGTCATTGTTTCTCAACTTGTGAATCATTATGATGAAGCAATTGCAGCTATCTTGTGTTTCACTTTAACTTTGGATGTAACCAGGGTAATTGTTTCCTCACTTCTACTGCTTAACAGTGTTAGCCTAATTTTGAGGAGTAGCTTCGGGCGAAACAGAAAGACATGAGAATGCAGTCCATCATGCCAATGAAATGGAGTTTTCACCGGCTTTCCCATTAGGGAGCCGTGTTTGTGAATCATGCACGAAGCTAGCACACATTGACTTCCATCAAAGAGTGGAGAAACCAAATGAAGCTGTTTGTGAAGCTCATCTTTATGCTGAAGACGCTTTCCCCCTGGAACTCAACCTTCTGAGGAGCGAAAGATGTCAACCCGATGAGGTCTCGTGTGCTACCTTGGGCAGAGCCTCGAGGACCAGCGCCGTCTTGGCTGCCTCTCCGTACTGCTGGTAGGCCTCAGCTTTCAGTCTCATCTTCTCGGCCTCAGCCTTGCCCACCGCTTCGATCGAGCTGGCCTCTGCTTCACCGATCTTCTTGATCTTCTCTGCTTCAGCCTGAGCTATCAGCACAGTCTTCAACCTGACACGGCATACAAGCATACAAGGTGAATAATAATAATAATAATAATAATAATAATAAATAATAATACTAGCCAGTGAAGTATAATAATAAGAAAATAATAAGTCGAATAGTGATCGACCAAAGTATACCCGTATTGGTTCACAGCAGTAACCAAGTTTGCACCACTTAATAATCATACAGTCCTGTCATTTGTATGGATTAGCTGACAGAGGTGAACTTAAAAAAAAACAATCTTTTGTAATGCTCAAATCTGACAGCTGCCAATATCCAGCCTACGATTATGGCTGGCGGCACCATTGGTTTAGTCTTGGAAAGCCACTATTTTTTAAGTCAAGGATAAACATCGGGGTCTGTGATTCCCTCAACTGAAGTGTGTCACTAATACATAAATGATGGTCGATCACTCTGATTTCAGTATAAAAGCCAAACAAGATGCTTTGACTAATGTGACCGGCTGCCTGGGAATGTAGAGTAGCGTGCTATCAATTTACAAAGTAGACATAGACAGGAGAGCGTAGGCTCATTCTTAACTGCAGTTCATTGGACCACATTATTAAAAAACACATCCTCCACTATCCCTTATAACAAACCCTGTATGTCTGTTTAAACGTATTAGAACAAGTCATTCAGATGCTTTCATTTGCAGTCTTAAATATCTCCATTAACAGAATTAAGGTTTATTTTGTGCATTAGCTGCTGAGAAAATGTTTTTTTGGCCAACTGAAGAAGGATTGTGAAGTTACGCTTTTGTCCTCAGACAGCGCTGATCGTGTGTCGTCAGCGCTCTCACCGTCTACTGGCTGCTGCATTTCATAAGCGCGCCTCCAATTTCACCGATTGCTTCTCACTCACTTGTGCCCCTCAGCCAGCTGCTGCATTTTGTAGGCCTCCGCCTCGGCGGGCCTCTTGATGGTGGCGATGAGCTCCTTGTCGGTCCGGTCAATCTCCTTCTCTTCGATAGTGATCTCTTTCTTCCTCTGCACTACTTGGATCTCAATCTCCTCCAGGCGAATTTTCTGTTGCTCCTTGGCTGCCTGCAGCTCGTACGCCAGCTGGGCCTCTGCTTTCTGAAAACAAAAGGCGCAAAAGGTTCCCACAGTTGTCGAGCACGCACACACACACACACACACACACACACCTACAACACATATTTCTTCAGAATGCTTGACATACACTTTGACCCTTTTGTTTATGATTTGAGCAGGTTTAAGGTTGATCAAGGAATCTTGTCTACATCCTAGAATGAAGTACAGAGAGACTTGCAAAAACTGGAGTTTCGAATTGATAAACAGTTAAACACTTCTAAATCCCAAATGGGAACCCTCAACATTAAGAGTGTGTCCCTAGAAACCCACGTGCACTATTCGGAAGCACAATCCTTTCCGGAAACTGCTACGAAACCCAAGTCTGTGCTGAGAGTGTCAGTGCCCAGATCAGCTCCCAGGGACAAGCTGGGACAAAGACCGTAAATGGCACAATTAAACTCAGATGACTTTGGCTGAAAAAAAAAAAAGAGTTGGATCTGATCCAAGTCACAACCAGATGACAGTCATAAAAAATACAATTAAAAAAATAATCAGGAACAGAGAGCAGAGATACAAAACATATCAACAGAATGATGTAGAACCATTAATCGTTTTGTTGCTTTTGTGTTTGGAGCCAGAATATCATTCTAGAATGTGAAACGCAGATTTATAAGGGAATTACATAAGAGATCGGTGATAAATCATATCCGTCCGTATTTATTCAGTAACTCTGAGGTTCCTTTGTTGAATTATCTGCAACAGTCTTTTTGAGACATTGGTGTTCCCGATATGTTGTTGACCCACTTTGACGTGGTACGATTTAGAACCAGTTCAGTTCAACAACATCACAAATGACAGCATCAAAAAAATATGGTTAACAGCACAGGTGTTTATTAAGGCAGATCCAAATAAAG
Organism: Mullus surmuletus; assembly: GCA_903171835.1. Lineage (NCBI taxonomy): Eukaryota > Metazoa > Chordata > Actinopteri > Syngnathiformes > Mullidae > Mullus > Mullus surmuletus. The sequence goes on from CAESWR010001233.1 coordinate 375,677, forward strand.
TGAGAGTGTCACAGTAAGGCTGTATGGTCAATGATACCCTTGGCATTTATTTAAAAAAATGAAACACTGGTTTGGAATATAAAGGATATTTGGGTGAGTGGTGGGTGGTGAGGAATGCGGGGTGAGGGGTGAGGGGTGAGGAGTGAGGGGTGAGGAGTGAGGAGTGAGGAGTGAGGGGTGGGTAGTGAGGGGTGAGGAGTGAGGGGTGAGGAATGAGGAGTGAGGGGTGGGTGGTGAGGAATGAGTAGTGAGGGGTGAGGAATGAGGAGTGAGGGGTGAGGGGTGAGGAATGAGGGGTGAGGGATGCACCTCTTGTCTTATCTCAAGTGTCCCATTAGCTTTAGCATTAGCAGCTGTCAGAGCTCTGCATGTCAAACCAATGATGACCGTCGGCCTCTGCCTCTCTGCCCCAACTTCCTTTTGCGAGGGAAGGTGTTTTCTTGATCGGAGCAGACGCGCGAGAGTCTCTGTCAGCTGAGCACACAGCTACGCAGCGCTAGCATCCCCTCCGTTCTCCACGCTCATCGTGCTTTCACATTCCAGGCCAATCAAATGTATATGTGAGGAGAGGGGCTCACATCAACGTGCAAATATCACATGGAGCCCCTTTAAAAGGGGTTATATATGATAGGTCTGATATGTATATATATACATATCATACCACACACATATATATATATATATATATGTAT